>PVJX010005406.1:0-85711 GCA_004027295.1 Dolichotis patagonum
TTTACTGACTCACAGCAATCTTATGTTATCCTTCTTTGCATCATCTAGCAGCTGTTGGATTGATTTTTCATATTCACTTGCTACTTTCCTAAGCTCCTCTATTTTTTAATCTGTATCTTCTTTAGATTCACTGTTCATGCCATTCATTATGGTTATCATCTCTGAAGTTATCTGAGCAATTATTTTTAATTTGAATTTTTCTAGAGCCTCATGCATCTGCTTTGTTACTTGTGCTATTCCATTTCAGAGAGTTCACATGAGTTGCTTTCAAATTTTCCACCTCACTTTCCCCTGTATTTGCTTTGGGGAAGCTGGAAGTCTGAGGTTGCATCTTACTTCCATGCTCTCTCATTTTCTACTTTTTAAAAGCTTACTTTTTACATTGGTGCTTATGAATTGCTTATGGTAAGCAGCTTTCTAGCATTGAAAACTCCTTAGCACATGACCATTTTTTAGTGATTTCCTTTAGGTATAGCTGGTTTTTGGCTTTTGAGTCTGTTGCAAGATCTCATCTCTTCAATTTATTGAGGATAAAAAGTTACTGCCTATTTGGCCTAGCACCTTGCTCTTTGGAATTGGCCAATAGTATTGTTTATGACCCTCAAGCAGTCTTGGTTTTGGTATACAAGAAAGAAAAACTGATTAGAATAACTATGTTACCCTGACTACTGTAGTATAATCAGTAATTACAATAGCATCAAGGACAGCCTTAAAAATGACAAATGTGGTCATTATTAATTTGCCATCTTTAATCATATGAACAAAATTTGTAGTTGTATAACAATATCTAACAACAACCAGAAAATATATACAGTAAATATTTTCTCAGCAGAGTTACTTTATCTTCAGTGGAAAAAATTTTAAAAGTATAAGAGGGATAAATAGAGAAATAGAAGAAGAGAAAGATTAGAAGTAGGTTTGAAGGACAAAAGAAGATTATGCAAGTTTTGGGAAACTGGTGAAGAAAACAGGAGAGAAAGAGAGAATGAAGAAACAAATAAGAATAGAATGAAACACAACAAAAACTACACACAGCATCCACACTGACAAAAACAAGAATAAACAAGAAAAAGAAAAAAAAACCCAAAGAAAGGAAGAGAAAATGTCCACTCTGGTCTCACTGGAACACAAAGAGGACAGAAAGAGCCCAGATCCATATTGGTCGATCCTAGCAAACACGCAGTAGAATTACAGCAGGGTGGTGGATAATCCTATCAAGTCTGCATTTTCAACTCCACTAAAGTTCAGTCCGATCCTGGTTTTCTGGCTGTGAGGGTGGAACCTGAGTTTTTCAGTCCACAGCACTCTGGGTGCCTCTTGCTGGCTTGAACTTGATTCCCAGACACTGGGTGTCCCATGGCTTTGCCTCACCCTGACTCTGGGAGCCCCAAGATGGAGCCAATACACTGCTGCTCTGAGTCCCAGGTTCAACTGGTCCCTTTCCAAAATGATAACTCCCTGATTGCTTGTCCTGGGGACATTTGAATTAGAATCACTCTCCAGCCTTTGCAGCCTTCAGTGTCCACTGCTCTGTCCCACTGGTGTGCTTCTCTGTAGAGTTCTCTGGAGTCACTCATAATCACTGTGTCTTTGTAGATTTAAGCTGCCTCTCTCACACTGCAAGCCTGGGCTCAGGAAGAAATAGCCTTTTGCCATCTTCCTTTTATGCATTGGTCCCAGTCTTTGCTCTCCCTGTGGGCTTCAGTTCTTGCTTCAGATCCTTGTTGGGCCCTGGGGCTCCTTCTTTTCTATGTTCCATATTTTTCTATATTCTGTATTCTTCTTTGCTATATTCCAGTGTCTGGACTTCAGATCTTGGAGAGGCTGATTTGCTGCCACTCACCACTCCATCATCTTTCCAACAGCCTTCTCAGAAATTTTGTCACAGCTAACACAGTGTCATAATTCCATTGGTTCTTAAAAAAAACTCTTTGAATAGTCATGGATTCTTCAATTTTTTGATGTGCCTCAAAACACTACATTCATTGCCCTGACTTCAGCCAACAGTAAGGATTCTTTAGGTCTGCTCCAGTTCCAGCTTGTCGCTTTGCAGAGTTCAAATCCAAGATCTTCCTGGATCATATATACCTCTTACCTTAGGCCTGAATTTAGCTGTTTCTCTAAGAAGTTCCAGTTATCTTTAACTTTAGAGATCAATGTCCAACTGCTAATGGTTTTGGTATAATTATCTATCACTAGATAATAAATTACTCACGTGTGAAACTTAAATAACAACAATAATTTATATCCTATATCTCTTAACAATTCTGGTAGCTGATCTGGACTCTGATGGTTTTCACTTTAGGGATCACTCACAAGACTACAGTTAGTGGTTTTGTGTGGACTCTTCTCATGTCTTCTCACGCAGATGACAAATTTCCGAACTAGAAAGACTCAACCCTCGGAGGATTAAAATGGCTAGGGATCCTCAAGGATCTTGGTAAATGGAGTGTCAGGGCATTTTCTGACATGTTTTATCACCATCATGTTGCCTTTCCAGTAGATGCAGTTTGAAAATACACATGCAATACTAGGAAGAGAAAATTAATCCTAAGTTTAATTTGGCATTTCCAATTCAAGTTAAAGACTACAGAATTTTATTTAAATGCATTGCTTTTATATTTCTACTTCTTTTATTTTAGCCTAAAGAATCAGTTTTATTCTTTATAAGATAACACAGTTGCTTATTTGATTTATTCTATTTCTTTTTTTTTTTTTTTATCAATACCGGGGATCAAACTCACGACCGCGCAATTGCAAGGCAGGCACTTATGCTGCTGAGCTAAATTCCCAGCCTCTTGATTTATTCTAGTATACAGATATATGTGTTTCAGAAAACAGTGGGGCCCCAAACATGTCCATGTTTAATGTCCAGAATCTATGGTTATGTCATGTTACATGTCAAGGGAATTCAAGATTGCAGATAGAATAAAGATTGCTCATCAACTGACTTTAAGACAAAAATTATCCAAGTGGACTCATAGATTTCCATAAACAGAGACAAAAGCAGGAGTCAGAACCAAAGGGGTGGTAGCATTAGGAAGACTAGATTGGCTATTGCTGGATTCAAAGATGAAAGATTGCTATTGATTGTTAGCTTACTATTGATTATGAGTAACATCTAGAACCTTTGAAAAGCATCTCTCTTATAACTTTCAAAACTGGACACAGCCCTGGTATTACCCTGATTTTGACATGGTAAGATCCATTTCAGACATCTGACCTCTTGAACTGTAGGATTATAAATTTGTGTTGTTTGGGGTAATTTGTTACAGATGCAGTAGAAAATCAGCATACTAACTTGGCTGCTAACAATCAAACTACTATGTACAGTTAAAGATTTCTTTGTGGTTTATTTTGTTCTTGGACTCTGACTCACAGACACATACATGGTCAAAGAACAGTTTCTAAGTCATTCAAATTAACTATCCTCTGTATGATCATCTTAATCACTTTCTCATTACAGGGGCAAAATACCCAACACCCGCAATTTAGAAAAGGACAGGATTAGTTTGGCTCAAGTTTCTATCCGTGGTTGGCTGGCTCCAAGTCAGATAGGATGGTGCAGGGCATGACAGAGGACAAGGTGCTCAACTCATGGCAGCTGGGAGCAACAGAGAGAGACAGAGGAGGGAGAGGAAAAGGGGAGAGGGAGAGGGAGACGGAGTGGAAGAGGGAGAGGAAAAGGAGCTTCAGATAAGAATGCACCCTTCCTAGTCAAACCCCAAGGACCCACCTCCAACCAGCACGCCCCTCCTAACAGCGCATTGGACTGCTGAGCTTGTCAATGGGGGAATCCACTGAACATAGATAGCTGCCTTGTGCTCCAATCACCTTCCAAACACATGAGACTTTGGGGGACATTTTAGATAAACTGTGACAGTGATTACCACTACATGCAGCAATACCATGTGTTTCTATTTATTTTTTAGAAACCAGTTATTTTCTTTTTGAATTAAAGTATTTTTAAAAACTACACAGAGGGTCTGAGGCTATGTACAGCTTAGTGGTAGAGCACAGAGGTTCTGCCCCTCCGCCACTACATGGACCATTCACAGGATTCCAACATCCCATTATGTCTCCCACATTTGTTCTTACTGTTGACTATTTCAAAAATAAGGTTTTTTTGGATTACTTTCCTTTGATGTGCATTGCTTGCTATGTACATTTTCTTGCACTTTCTTTCAACTACAAATGTTTATTTTAATTTTAAAGAGAAAAAATAACAATAAAACAGAGTTTCAACATAGGTTAGTAGGAGGGTTATAATAATTACATTGCAGACTGAGTTACATTGCATATAGTTGTCTTTGTAGTAATTATTCAGAGTTCAAGGTATAGGTATGAGATCTGGTCCCAAAACTATGAGCACAAACCTTTCTGTTCAATGAACTAAGAGAAACTAGCTCTATAACTGTCTTAACTATCTTGCCTATACATGTATTTTTCTCCTTCCTTTCTTTCTCCTTTCCCCCATCAGTTAGTCTTTTCTTTTGAACAGTTTCTTCCAACTCACAATAATATCTACTGTAAATTTTGGACCTTATTTACTTGTTCAGTTTCTCTCACTAATGAGACAATAGGATGTTTACATTTATGAGTGTGGGCTCAAGTTGTATCTAATTACCTATGAAAGTCTCTGGTTTATCCTTCTTTAGGGCTGAGTAGTACTCCATTATATTAAAAAATTGCACATCTTTTTTTAAAAATCTATTCCTAAGTTAGATGATGTGAAAAGTCTTGGAAAATATTCTACACACATTTTTTGTTTTGTTTTGTGTTTTGAGATGGGGTCTTTCTATTTAGTTCAGCCTGGCCTTGAACACACCATGTAACCCATGCTGGCCTTAAATTCTTGTTGATCCTTCTGCCTCATCCTCTTGAGTTCTGAGATTATAGGTATGGGTCACCATGCCCAGATAGTTCTTTAAGAATACTTCAATATGAAGTATAGAGGTGAATTACTCTGCAGGGCTTATTTAGAAAGATGGAAAAGACCAAAAGTAGTGGCATGTGGTTGGAGAGATACAAGAGGCAGCAGCAATCCAAGGTAGATGGTTTGCTGTTTAGGTGATCTTCAGCTGGTTATTTTAACTTTTAGTGTTTCAACTTCATCATCTAAAAAATGAGAATGCTTTCTACTTCCTTAGCCTCCTAGAGGAGGAAATAGGCTTAAAAAGGGAAATTAAAGTCAAGATAGTAATAGGTATGTATTATTTCAGTTTGACTGCCTCAAGAAGTGGCTAGGGAGACAAGGGTCCAAGTACTATCAGTTTATTTAGGGTATGATCCCAGAAAATATTGCTTAGGAGTGGGGATGTGAAATAAAGAAGGGAAGATGACAAATAAAAGTATGCTTTTCTAGATAGATCAACTAGACAAAAAATCAGCAAAGAAGTAACAGAACTGAACCAAATGTGTGAATAAATGGACTTAGTAGATGTTTGCAGAATGTTCCACCCACAACATCAGAATGCACACTATTATCAGCTGCAAAGGAGACATTCTCTAAAATAGACCATATACTTGCTTATGGAAATGAAAAGAACAGATAATATGCAAAGGAACTAAAATTATCCTTGCATATTGTCAGACCATAGTGCAATGAAATTGGAAATTATTGGCAAAAGAAACCACAAAAAATCCATAAACACATGGATAAAAACCTCCTGAATAATTAATAGGTCACAGATGAAATCAAAGAAGAAATTAAACAATAGCTACAAGTAAATGAAAATGCAGACACAACATACCAGAACTTGTGGAACACATCCTGAGAAAAATTATAGCAGTGAATTCTCATATCAGGAAAACCGAAATAGCATAAACAACCTAATGTTACATCTCAAGCTTCTAGAAAAAAAAGAGCAAATGAAGCCTAAAGCCCATAGAAGGGAAGAAATTATAAAGATAAGGGCAGAAATCAACACAATTGAAATTGAGAAAATAATACAAAGAATTAATGAACTGAAGAGTTGGTTCTTTGAAAGATTAAATAAAATTGATAAATCCTTATCCAACCTTATTTTAAAAATGGAAAGAAAAGACTCAAGTTCATGTAATGAAGAATAAAAAGAGTTAAATCACTAAAGAAATTCAGATGATCATGAATACCTACTTTGAAAATCTTTACACTCATGGAATGGAAAACACAGAAGAAATGGACAGATTGTTAGATATGTACAAAGTACCAAAGTTGAATAAAGAAGATATAAAATTCTGAATAACTCAACATCAGTCAATAAAATTGAAAATATAATTAAAAACTTACCAACAAAGAAAAGCCCAGGTCTTCATGGATTCATTGTTGAATTCCACAAGAAATTCAGAGAAGATTTAATACCAACATTCCTCAAGCTTTTTAATGAAATTGAAAGGGAAGCCATACTCTTTAACTCATTTCTGATACCAAAACCAGACAAAGACCTAACCAAAATAGAGAGCTACAGACCAATCTCCCTAATGAACATAGATGCAAAAGTTTTCAATATGATATTAGCAAACAGAATGTAGCAAATAATCAAGAAGATTATACACCATGAACAAGTGGGATTCATTCCAGGAATGCAGGAATGGTTCAATATATACAAATCAATAAATATAATATGCTATATCAACAGAGCCAAAGACAAAATCACATGATCATCTCAATAAATGCAGAAAAAGCTTTTGATAAAGTTCAACATTCACTCATGATAAAGACCCTACAGAAAATCGGAATAGATGGTCTTTACCTCAATCTTATAAAGGCCACCTATGACAAACCAACAGCCAACATCATACTAAATGAACAAAAACTGAAAGCTTTCATTCTAAAATCAGGAACAAGACAAGGATGTCCACTCTCACCACTCCTATTTAATGTAGTTCTGGCAACATTAGCCAGAATAATTAGACAAGAGAAATAAAAGGAATACAGATAGAAAGGGAAGAAATTCAATTATCATTTTGCACAGGTGACATGATATATGTGCATAGAAAACCCCAAAAACTTTACCAAAGATGTCTAGGTTTAATAACCAGAATCAGTTGAAAATCTACATACAAAGTCAACACTCAAAAATCTATAGTATTCATATATGTAACAACAAACTCACAGAGGAGAAATTGGAAAAACCACATTCTTCACAATAGCATCTGAAGAAAAGAAATGAAGTACTTAGGAATCAATCTAAAAAAAGAAGTAAAAGATCTACATATTGAAAATAACAGTGCTCTGAAAAAAGAGATTGAATAGGATCTCAGAAAATAGAAAGATACTATTTTTCATGATAGGAAGAATCATCATATTGAATGTGGCCATACTCCCAAAATTATTATATAGATTTAATGCAATCCTGATCAAAATACCATTAGCATACCTCAAATAACTAGAGAAAATAGTGCTAAAATTCATCTGGAACCTGATTGCAAAAGCAATCCAGGGCAACAAAGGCAAGGCAGGAGGCATCACAATCCCTAACTTGAAATTACACTATAAAACTACTGCTATAAAACTAGCATGGTACTGGCAAAAAACAGAACTGAGGACCAGTGGAACATATTAGAAGATGCAGACATAATTCCAAACACACTCATCTACCTTATCTTTGACAAAGGGGCCAAATATATTCACTGGAAGAAAGACAGCATCTTTAATAAATGGTGCTAGAAAAACTGTCTACATGCTGAAGACTAAGAGTGGACCCATGTCTATTAACATGGGTCTAGCTTAGTACTACCATGTAGTAAACTAAAGTCAAAATGAATCAAAGAGTGAAATAGTATAACAGAAACACTAAATCTACTGGAAAAAAAAGTAGGTAGAAATCTTGAAGACATAGGTGAAGGTAGAGAATTCATGAACAAAACCCAGAGTGCATGGGAAATACTTCAAAGAATCAGCAACTTGGATTTCATTTTGTTAAAAAGGTTTTGCACAGCAAAAGAAATCATCAAGAAAAGTGAAAAGATGACCCACAGAATGGGAAAAAATTTTTAGCTAATTGTCCCCCAAAGGACTTCTAACTAGAACATATAAAGAACTGAAAAAATCAGACCCCTCAAATTCAAAGACTCAGTCCAAAAATGGGCATCTGAGATGAATGCATACTTTTCAGATGAAGAAATATAAATGGCCAACAAATATATAAAAAAAGTTCGATGTCACTGTTCATTCAAGAAATACAAATTAAAAAAACACTGAAATTCTATCTCATCCCAGAAAGAGTGGCTACCATCAAGAAATCCACCCAATAACAAATGCTGGTGGTGCTGTGGGGAAAAAAATAACACTTCTCTACTTTTGGTGGGAATGTAGACTGGTGCAACCACTGTGGAAACTAGTGTGGAGATTCCTCAAAAAACTAGGATTAGACGTTTCATTAGATCCAGCTATTTCCCTTATAAGTATCTTCCCAGAAGAATTAAAACCATCATAACACAGTGATATATATATGCATCCATGTTTATAGCAGTATAATTTGTAATAGCTAAATTTTGAAAACAACCCAAATGCTCATCAACTGAGGAATGGATTAAAAAGTTGTGGTATTTTTACAAAATGAACTACTACTCATCTATAAAGAAGGATAAACTTGAGACTTTTATAGGTAAATTGATGCAGCTTGAGACCATACTCATAAATGAACTAAATCAGTCTCACATGTGTAAACATCATATTCTATTCCTTGTGTGAGAAATTGAAAGAGTACATAAGGTCTAACATGTACAATCAATATTTTGAAATGGGAAGAAATGTTTCAAATGGAAAAAGGAACTAGGATGGGTGAAAAGTGACAGGACCATAGGGAAAAGGTAAAAAAAAAATGCAAGCCAGTTGTACTATTAGTGTCTCTTAGTTCATTAAAAAGACAGATGTTTGATAACATTGATTGGAGAAATTTTTGTGCCCATATCTTGTACCCTGAGCAACTACTTTAAAGATAACAACATGTAATGTATTAACTATTGTTATTTTCCTACTATTTTGTTATGAAATTTTATTTGATCTTTTTCCATAAAAAACCCCAAAACAAATAAAAGTGTGTTTTCAAGCCAGCTGCTACTATGAACAACTATAGTTTAATCCCACCAAGGAATTCTTGGGACCAAACCCAGAACCCACACCTCAGTGTTATCCCATTGACTGGGGGTGGATGGGTGGAGGTGGGGCATCTACACACCCACTCCTGTCAGTCACTGGGGTGGGCTGCTGGGAGTGGGTGCTAATTCCCCGATACTTCCTGCCTGCCCCCAACTCATGCAGGGAGAGCCCCAGCAGCCTGCAGTGATGGTGACCCTTGTAGAGCTTTCAGTGACATGAGCAGCCCACTGTGGCACCCGTGCCATAGGTTCACCACCTTCGTGGCACCCTCGGGAGGGGGCTGCAGGTGTAGCAGTTGGCAGCCATGGAAATGGCTCGTTCTGAGCGGATGGAGGTGGAACACTGATGACAAGTACTGTGTCACAGACACGGTACTCACAGTCATCAGCAAAATACGTGTTCAAATAGAGATACTTTGATGCTTACCAAAATCTCTTCCAAATATTCTCTGAAGACCTGCCTTGTCCGTGGGGACAGCTCCAGCCCCCACTCAACTACGACCGCCCCATGGCCTGGCCTCATTTGGCTCCCTGCTGCGTGTTGGTCTTATTATTCTTGACACCCACTTCTCTCCCTCCCTCCACATCTCCCATCTAGCAAGAGGTTAGGAATGTATAGATGTTGGGTGTCTTAGTTACTTTTTACTCATCGCTGAGACAAAATACCTGATGCCCAAAGTTGGGAAAGGAAAGGTTTATTTCTTATAGTTTTTGGAGGTTTCAGTCCATACTCAGTTGGCTCCAAGGCAGGGTGGCATGGCAGGGCGCAGTTCATGGCAGCTGCAAACAGCAAGGCGGAAACCAAGAGAGAGACACGCCTTCTTTCTGCCATTATATCACATCCTGGCTCCACCCCTAGGCTGGTGTAGCACTCACACCCCCAATCCAAGCACTAGACAATGAACCAATCACAAACGCATAATGCAAATACGTGAGGCCTGGGGGCCACCAACATAAACCATGATGCTGGGGAAGGACCTGTTAGCTGGTAGAATTAAATTCAGGATGCCACATGGCTTTGCACTCATATACATTCCCATTTTCATTTAGAAATTTCATTTTAGAGACAGAAACCTACTGATAGGAATGGTGTGTCAGGGAGGCCTACATAAGCAAAGCTTGTGGATGACAAGCAATCTTCTCTTAAAAATTAGGTCCCATCTTTTCCTTCAGCAAAATGGTTAGTGGAACTGCTCACACGGAGCAAGAATGGCTGGCTGCCACTCCAAAGTGTCTCTCTTGGGACATGCATGTTTTAAAAACACCCCCTTATCTCAGATCTTCTCTCTCCCCAGATGCCAGCCCCTTGTGCCCAGGTCCTTATCTTCTGGAACCCAGCCCTATGGAGTCAGGGCAGAGCTCCTGCAGCCTTTGCTGGCTTGGCTGGCTGTCCCTCCTTCTCCCCCCTACTGTGGACGGTGGCCGCCCAGCAGAGGACAATACTCACTGGCCTGAGACCTGTTGGGAGTGAGAGGTGGAGAGAGAGGGACCCCTGTAAGAGTTTCTGTCTTTGTCACCTGCTATAAGCCTGTCATTTGAGGCCATGCTCACCTCTGGGGACCTTCACTTTTCCATTGTCATTTTTCTTTTTCTTTCTTTCTTTCTTTCTTTCTTTCTTTCTTTCTTTCTTTCTTTCTTTCTTTCTTTCTTCTTTCTTTCTTTCTTTCTTTCTTTCTTTCTTTCTTTTTTTTTTTTTTTGGTTCATGGGAGGTGAAAGCCTTAGAAAAACTCAAAACAGTGCCTAGAACAACCTGCTTCATGATCTCAAAAACTTGAGCTATCTGCCTGTGGGATATTTTGTTGATAATATACAACAGAGCTGTCTGCATTTTTTCCCACTCAATTGAGTGACTTTTTGATGGATTTGACTGGTTGTTTTGGCATCGAGTAGGCACAAAATGCGAGCTGGGGCTCCACAGAGGCGGCAAAATCAGACATGAATAATAATCATAATAAACCTTCACAACATTTGAAAGTTCCCAAAGAGCTTTTCCCTGCATTTACCTTGTTTCATCCTAGCATGCCCTGTGACATAGAACTGGCATTGTTCTGGTGGAGGACAGAGGAGGCCTGGAGATGGGCACTGGCTTGTCCCCAGCACTGATCAGACCAGCACTCCTCATCCAGTGAGGGAGAGGGGAGGGAGAGAGAATGAAGGCCTGATAAGGCCTACATGGCCCAGGGCTGGGTCAGAGGCTCTTCACGTTTGCTTCTAGCTAGAGAACCAAGTTGTAAGAGGAAAGCAAACATCAGGCTGGGACAAAAATCCCACAAGATCTGAGCAAGTGCTGGGACTCGCAGAGGACCATACGTGAGCAAGCTTGCAGGGCACGCAGCCTTCTCTTGCAGTGCTGGTCTCGGGCACAGCTGTGAGGTGGGTGAGCTTGGGCTTCAGAGCCCCTTTCGGGCTGCCTGCTCTGCTAGGGAGCTTTTAGCTCTTACTGGCCCCGGTCACATCTTCTGTTCCTCCTTGGCCCCAGATTCTCTCATCTTGGCTGCATCTTGCCGGCCTCTCCCCCTTCCCTGGACCAATATGTGCACCTATTTCATCCCCAGGTGTCTCCCTGGCTACCTCCCTTTCCTGGGATCCGAGACTGGAATGAGCTGCTTGTTAGGTGACAGCACCTCAGACCTCAGGTAAAATGCATTTGTTTTTGCCTTCTTGGGAAGGTGTCCCCCTCCTGTCAAGCTGTTAAGCAGAGATGTGAGCTTCCTGCTCACCTTTCCTTGGATGATCTGCTCAAACCTTGCCTCCTCCAGGAAGCCTCTCTTGATTGCTCTGGTTCATACTGATCTTGAGTTTTCGTGATCTTCTAGAAAGCTCAACAGATTGAGTTGTGGTCCCTGGCTCTCTCCTCTTTCTCCTCCCCTTCTCCTCTTTCTCTTCCTTCTTTTTGTAGTGGTAATTTGTATGATTTGTGGCTCATGATGTACAGAACACTATACCTGACTCCCTCCTGTACAGCTCCATCGTCTTCCAATAAGAACCTTACGTATTTTTACCTAATAAGGGGAAGCATATTTTTTCAAGAGACCAAATGATTATTTTCCCCCACATATACATGCAAAGAATTATGATTTGTTTTTAGCTGTTGCCCTGGGTGTCAGTTCACTGACTAGGATCTGTGTTCAAGGAAGATCTCTCTGAGGTCTCCCTGACCTGTCCCCCCATTGCCATACCCTCCCGCCCGTAGCTATTTCCGTCTCCACTCTTCCTTTCTGACCACCATCGCCCAGTTCCTATGCAGACACACATTCTTGCCAGCCTTCAGGTTCTTCTAAGAAAGTTCTCCCCACCTTCCTGTCTTGAGTAATATGTCATTTCTGCCCCAAAATAATGCTTTTGTTGGATTCCTCCAGGTTTTACTTTTGTACACTTACTTCGTAACTCCCTTGTAAAAAACATTTCCTCCTTCTTCAAGACACACACCATCTGCTCTTCCTCCAAGTCGCTGGGAACCATATACTTTTGGTCCCTCTCTCTTTCAAGGAGCTTTGAAGATTCTTAGCTTCCTGGCGCCTCCACTAGATCATCGGAAATTGTCTAACCTGGAACCAGTTGAACACCCCCTCCCACTCCCACACCAGCGTCACTAGGTTGGTGCAGAGAATTGTGCAGGGCAGGGATCCCTGCCACCAGAGACATGTGGCCTCCACCTCATTTAGCTCCTTCTTGCTTCTTTGAAGCCTCTCTTCCTCCGCCTTTTCTCCACCCACCTTCCTGCTCTCCTCTCTCAACCCTGTCTCTGTCATCTTACACATACAGTGGATTTCCTCTGTCCTCATGGCCACTTCTGATTCTTCTTATCAAAATCTCCTAGGGGAGTGACAAGCCCCACCCTGGCCTTCCAGCCGCAGCATCAGTCAAGTGAATCATGGGTAGGGGGACTCGGGCCTCTGAGGCCAGGTTTGGGGAGGACAGAAATTCCCCCTGGCCTCCTCTGCTCATGGCTCCAGCTTCCAGGCTATGGGTGTCTTTCCTTTCCTTCACCCGTGGGTGCAGGCAGCTGGCATTAGGTCAGTGCTGGGCACCCAGCGGGTGAGCTGAGGGCTGACCATGGCACTGGCCACTGTAGCCTGACACAGGGCACTGGCTGCAGGCTGCCCTGGGACATGTCCTTGTTCCCTTGGGAACCACGAGGGCTCTGGGCCCTCCCCACTCCACCCTCCCTCAGTTCCTCTTGAAAAGCCTGCCCCCTCCCCCTACTGTGCCAAATGTGAATCATATTTTATTTTACAGCATTTTCTTTCAGTGAAAAACACATAGTTTGACCAATTAAAGCTTCTTTTGGACGAGGCCCCTGACAGAATGGGAGAGGCCTCTGAAAAGGACGTCCTGTTCCTGGGGCTTTTCATCCTGCTTTTTCCCCTTTGGTCACGGTTCGGATTTGGAAGCAGTAGTGACAGAATAAACCGTGTCAGCTCTGGGCTCTTGATGGCTGGGGCCCCGGGCCAAGCTCAGAAAAGCTTCTGCAGGCCCACAGGTTGGAGACAAAGGAGGGAGAGCCGCTGTCCCTACCAGGCAAGTGGAGAGCTGTAGAAGCGCCCACAGTAGGTGTGAGAGGCAGGGTTAGCTCAGAGAAGGGAGGCAGGGAGGCCCCGTGCTGGGGCTGGGGGGCCTTTCACCCACCAGACCTGCCCCAGCCCCTGCCGCATCTGCTGGGGCTGTGTGTGTCCTGGAGCGGGGGCTGGGGCAGGAGAGGAAAAATGAGGCAGAGGTGAAGCTCGTTGGAGTGTAAAACCCTCTGGGGACTTCGCCATCTCTGAGCAAGGACGGGGTGTCTGCATGAGCGGAGGAGGTTGCGAGATACGCACTTCATTGTCAAGGGGACTCCTACCACAGGCTAGAAAGACCCAGGGAATGTGGGCCACAGGAGAGGCAGGGCAGAGGGAAAGTGAATTGATTGGACATCTGTGCCTCTGGCACGGTGTCAGGTAATTCACACATGTCTCAGTTTAGTTCACCAAGAACCTGTTCATTCACTCATTTATTTGATCATTCGACAAGCATTTCCGGTCAGCCTGCCATCTACTTTCAAGGCTCCAGGGATGTAGGTCAGATGAGTCATGGCCCCTCTCCCAAGAGCTTATGGTGCAGAGGGGAGACATTAGTGCCAGGGGCCCTTTTGTGAGGCTGGGCAGTCACAGGGAGCTTCCTGGAGGAGGCAGCCTTGGAGTTGTGCATGAAGGGCTTAGCTATAAGCAAGATGAAGGACTGAAGTGGGAAGCTGAGTGCTCCTTGTAGATCAGTGAATGTGTGTACAGGCACAGAGATTGGAAACAATGACAGTGCTGAAACATAAATGGTTTCATGAAGCTGAGACTAAGGCTTTGGGACAGGCTCACAGGCATAAAGCAGGAGCAGGAGGGCCTTGTGGTGGTCTGGGGGGGGTGTAACAGGGCCTCGTTTTCCTGGGGAGATGGTGCAACACTCATCTATCTATCTATCTATCTATCCATCATCTACCCACCTACCTATCCTCTAATTGTTGAGCAGTTTATTTATAATTTTAAATATCCCACCCTAACATCAGTGTTTGAGGGGCCCCACTGGATTGAGAGAACCCAGCTTGGGGTTGTGGCTAGGATCGTGGAGAAGAAGAAATGAGGACTGGGTAAGGACAGTGACTTCAGAGATGGTGACAGTGAGTGGTTTCGGACTAGACAGGAAACTGAGTGGAGAGGACACGATCAGATGTGGGGTGAGTCTCTAGGCACAGTTTTTGGCCCATGCGATTATGACCCCTATTATGGATGGAGGGAATTGAGCAAAGACGCAAATGTGGCTCCTTTCTCTAGAAGAGGTTCAGTCTAGAAGGAAAGACAGGAGCAGGGCCAAAAGTGTGGTATAACTGAAGAGGGGTGAGGAAGAGGCCTAACTGTGGGTGCGGCATCTGGCTGGGCTCCGGGAAGGTTTGGATTGCTTCAGGTTCTTTCAGGGGACCCAAGAAACCAGATGGGAAGAGGAGGAGGAAGTTTGAGACAGAGGGAAGTAAGCAGGACTTGGATTGGTCCCTCCTTTCCCAGAC
The DNA here is from genome assembly GCA_004027295.1 of Dolichotis patagonum. Lineage (NCBI taxonomy): Eukaryota > Metazoa > Chordata > Mammalia > Rodentia > Caviidae > Dolichotis > Dolichotis patagonum. The sequence continues at coordinate 15,114 of PVJX010005406.1, forward strand.
GGCAGGGCCACTGAGTGTGCATTGCTGGTTGAAGTTCGGCATATTTTAAGGGAACACAGTGGAGGAGCAGGATTGTGGGACTAGGGCCTGAGTGACCTCCACATTCTGACGTCCAGTGGATGGTTCGTTAGGTAAACATGGCATCCATTAGAGGGCTCAGGGCTGCATATTCGGGCCTGGTTCTCTTAATAGATCGTATATCCATGGTGACCCATGGCATGGGGTCATCCAGCGAAAAGAACCAATGCTAGAGATTGTTGAGATCTCTCTGTCTCTTTCTCTCTTTTCCCTCTGTCTTGGATAAAACAGAACACAATCCTTGGAGAAGGTGAAAGAGACACATAGTTAACATTCAAACAATACAAGCGGGTATGTAGTAAATAGAAAGTTTCCTTTTATGTAAATGTTAGTATACTATGTTTACTGCTCATCTTTCCTTCAAAATTTAACTAAATATCATGGATGTCATCTTTTATTTGAACTAAAAATCCACCTCCTTCTTTATATAGTTGCATAATATTCCATAATATGAAAATCTAATATTTAATCAACCGGTTACCCTAAAAAACAAGAATCCAGTATGTTTCCATATAAACAGTATTGTAAAAATATCCTTGTCTCCATAAACATTATTTTGGGATTAACTTTAGCTACATGTAACTGAATATTCAGACAATAGTTAAACAAAAATAGAGACTTACTTTTTCTCATGCAATGAGAAATGTGGGGTAGGCAAACACTGGCACTGATTTGGTGTCTCAGTGATATCTCAGTATATTCCCCATGCTTGCTTTTTCATGGCAATAAGATTACTTTTTCAATATATCAACCACACCTACAGTCCAGGTAGGAGGTAGAAGGGAGGAAATTGCATTACCAGGTGAGTTTGTTATAAAAATTTTCTGAAAGCTTCTGCTATTGCCCATGTGTTCCCCCAAACCCCCATTTAGTCATAGGTAGTTTTTTCAGAGATGGCTGGATCTAGAGTGTATAATTGATTCAAAGTGCAATGCTAGGATCAAGGGCATTAGGATTAAGGGTGTGAGCGCTACCTGCCCTAAGTAGCCTTGATAAGATATAAGGTATAGAAAGACCTGTGGTCATCCCTTGCTTGCTTTGCCTCCTTCTGCCCACCATGAACTGTTTCTCCTCTGCAGTGCTCCTCTGCCATGCCACTAGCCCTTGGAGCCAGCTGATTATGGACTAAAATGTCTACAGACTGTGAACTAAATAAACCTTTCCTCTTTTAACTTTGGGTGTCAGGTATTTTGTCTCATCAATGACAAAAGTAAGTAAGACAACTTCCAAATACTTTTTTGCTTATATTTTATTAGACCTGTGTCAAGCAACTTGTTCCTGTTCTGGAGAGAGAGGCTAAGAAATGGCTGTTAGTTTGGCATGTTGCTTCTTTCAGAAAAAAGTCAGCTTTTGCAGTAAAGGAGATAATAGACATTGGGTAGATGTTTAGTAGGTTTTATCTCTAGGACAAAGTCTTATTATAGATTGAATTGCTGCCGAAAATATTCACAGGCTTTTAAAATTTTGATTGTGCCAAACTGTCCCAAACCTCCAAAAGGGTTTTTATCAAGTATACTTAGGCAGTGCATGAGAGGGCCTATTTCTACATCACTGCTCCAAGGCTTGCCAAACTCCTCATGCTTTGCTAATCTGAAGAGTAAAAAAATGATTTATCCGCATTTTAATTTGCATTCCTTTTGCTTTGAGTGAGCTGAGCATCTTTTAAATTCTGAAAATATTGGCATTTGAAGGGTGGTTGGAGAAGAAAATTCCTTAAGGGAGAGTAAGAAGTGGCTGGGAAGAGGTGGGGGGAAAAGAGGAGATGGTGGAAGAAGGAGAAAGAGGAACTTCAAAGAGAAGAGGAGGCTGGGAGGGACATTTTCAGAGGTTGCAAAGAGGTCAGAAAAGGACAGAAGGTGCCCATTCAGCTTGACAATATAGACTCCTGTGAAATATTGTTATTTGTGTCATTCAGAAAAATAAATGTATTGAAAGGAATTAAATAACTTGTTCAAGGTCACAGATCTTGCAGTGAGGGAGCTGGGACTGGAATCTAGGTGTGTTGAGTTCTGGAATCTCTAAAAGCAGATCCCACAGGTGCTGTAGTCAAGGAGAGTGTGTGCTTGGAACTATTGCCTTAAGGACTTCAGAGGGCTCTTGAGTTTGTGAATCCACTTGGCCTATCTTGAAAATGAAGGAACCTAATCCTTGTGACAGTTAGCTTGCTATTATTGTAACAAAATGCCTGAAATATTCAAGTTTAAAAGAGGAAAGACTTAATTTGGCTCACAGTTTTGGAGGTTTTAGTTCATGGTTGGTTAGTCTGCTGCTTTTGGGGCTGTGGTGAGGCAGCCCATCATGGTGGGGAGTACACAGAGAAGAGATACCCTCACCTCATGGCTGACAGTGGAAAAGACAGAGAAAGAAGAGGGTGAATTTCCACAATCTGCTTGGAGGGCACATCTCCAATGATGGGCTTATATCAAACCTTGTCTCTTAAGAAGTACAACAGGCTGGAAACCAAGCCTTTAGCACATGGGCCTTGGGGGGACATCCCAGGTCTAATCTATAGCAACCCCATTAAGGTGAAGATACTTGTTAGAAAATATGAGAGCTGAACAAAAATCCAGATGCAGTTCTTGTCTAGGGTGATTTTGTGGTATCACTCCATTGTCAAATAGGGAGCATTTGTAGCTTGAAATAAACAGGACACAGCCGAACCTTTCAGCACTAAGGCAGAAACAGCATACTTGTACTCTATGGAAGTTCCCAGACCTGGACCTAACTTACATACTTAGCACAAGATCAGGCTAATGGTAAATTCTGAGTCCTTTTGCTAGCTCTTGGAAAATGATCTGGGAACTCAAGGCAGACTCTATATCCTTCTGAGAATTGTTATTTTACCTTTTCTCTCTTTAGATCTCTAAATTGCTTTATCTGGAGTCACTAATGTGAATTATCATCTCTCTTTGCCTCTTAATAAAGTCAACTAAATGGCCATGCCTCCAGGATGTTTGATGGTTCATTCACCCATTCATTTAAGACATTTTTACAATTAGGCTAAAATTAATTTACTGCTGTGCTAACAAAATATGAGTTAACACCCAGATAATCCTACTTGAGGAGTAGGATGGCAATGTGCCAAGCTTCAGAAGTCAAGTTGTGATTGGCCAAGCTAGTCATAGCAATATGCTACTTTTTTTTTTTTTTGACACTATGTACTTTCCCAGAAATCCTTGCAGTTGAATGGAGGTGGAAAGTGGGTTCAGTCATGTGATACCGTTCTGGCCAATAGAGAGTGCATGAGAAGTGCACTGATTGGCATTCCACCTTCTTTTTGCCTCAGATGATGTGGATGTGGTGCCTAGAATAGAGGCACACATTTTGTAACAGGAAGTAACAATAAGACATTAAATAGCCTGAGAATAGGGGAGTATAATGACAGGTCTTGAAAACTTTGCTGTCAATTCTGGGATTCTAACTACTACTTTCTTATTACATGCCCTAATTAAACCCCTTGTTGTTTAAGCCACAATTACTCAGGTGTTTGAGTATTTGTAGAAAAAAAAAGTCCTGTTATATGCTCAGGCTTTTTATTTATAACAAGGCTCACTCACTATACATCAAATTTCAGCCTTCACTAATGTATCTCAGAGATTTATTCACACAATTAAACTCATGTCTCTCTAATGCTTCTAACAGGGATATAGTATTCCACGTCAGTAGATACACCACAGTTTACTTCACATTTCCTTAATGGTCCAATTTGAGATTGCTTCTAGTGTTTTGTTCCCACAAAGTAGAGTTGTAATAAAATCAAACAAGACAAAGCAGAATAAAACCCAACCAAACAAAACAATGAAAATGATACAGGACTTCAAAACAAGATAATAGGGAATTAACAATGGCTGCCACCTTCAGAAAGAGACCCTCTATAGATGCTACACTGTATATTATCATCCTCTGAATAGATGATCAGATTACCCCTAAACACTAAACACTGCAAATATTGAGCTGTATTTTACCTAAGTATCTATCATCGCAGCCAAAAGTCCAGTTTTAAAAAGGTATTTTATTGTTTTAACCTGCATTTACTTATTTGCGATTAAGGAAGAACTTTTTAAAATGTTTATTGGACATTTGTATTTCTTCTCTTGTAAGTTGATCCTTACTTTTTTTTTCCTTTAATTTTCTTCTATGACACTGTGAAGCCTCTTTCTGATTTGCATAGATTTTTTTTCCCTCCTTTTGAATTTGGAGAATTAGCCCCTTGACATATGTATTATTTGGTGTTTCTCTCTCTCTCTCTCTCTCTCTCTCTCTCTCTCTCTCTCTCTCTGATTTGTGACTCAGCCACTCTTCTAGCCTGGTCCTAGGGTCATGTCACCCTCATAGTGACAACCAAAGATACTCAGTCTAACTCCCTGAGAGAGTCGGGGAGTTTTGGGTTTTCTATTTTTTTTTTTTAAGTTTTTGAGACAGGGTCTCACTTTGTAGTGCAGGCTGGTCTTGAACTCACTGTGTAGCCCAAACTGGCCTTGAACTCTCAGCAATCCTCCTGCCTCAGCCTCCAGAGTGCTGATACCACAAGCATGTGCTACCACACCTTACATCTTTTGGTTTTCTTAATATACCTCCCATCCCTTGGGAAGCTTTGATTTTTATGTAGTTGTATGATTAGTAATTTTTTATGGCTTCTGGATTTTTAATTTATTTACAAAGGACTTTATACTTGGGATTATAATGCATTTACTATTGTTTTCCTTCTAATACTTTTATAATTTTTTCAATACTTAAATATTTGTTTCAAATGGACATAAGATTCTTAAGATTTTTACAATTTATTGTTTAGAAATTACTAACAGTAAGCAACACTAGCAAACAGATTCTCAAGTGGAAACATGAATGTATTCATCATCACCTCTGCATCACCTCTGGGTGGCAGGTCCCATCCGCTTTTGCAGACAAAGTGATAGGAGTCCAGGCCAAGGCAGCACTGGCGAGTCAGCTCCATTTGAATCAGAGACAAAAATAACTACATCCCAGTCTTTCTTTCTTTCTTTCTTTCTTTCTTTCTTTCTTTCTTTCTTTCTTTCTTTCCTTCCTTCTTTCTTTCTTTTCTCTCTTTCTCTCTTTCTCTCTTTCTTTCTTCAAATAGGAAAGGCACAGGCTTTTTCACATTCCCAGCCAGAGGGAATCTTTCTCAAACTTTCCGTAGAGATTCTCCTTTGTGCAGACACCAAACATGGACATTTTCCACCAGGGAATGGCATGCTGCAGTGGCAGGCTTCTGTACAGAGAGAACCAGCTGGAAGCAATGGCAGAAAGGCCCTCTCAGGGAGTTAGGCTGAGTGTCTGTGGTTGTCACCATGAGGGTGACATAATCCTAGGACCAGGGTAGGAGAGTGGCTGAGTCACAGAGCAGCCAGGCTGCAGCCCACTCCAAGCGCCAGGCTTATCCTCCTGTGGAAAGGAAGGGTTAGACTCCCTACTTCCCCATGCCTGGCCCTGCACCCTGTCTGTCAGATAGGGGAAGGAGCCTAATTTCCAACTGGACTTCTCTTTCCCTTTCCTCCATTCTGCTGTGCTCCTCTTCATTGCCTTGTGTGCTTAAGGCCGGGAACAGATCTTTAGAAATCACCTATGCAGGTCAGCACCATGACAAGTTTACCAGGAAAGTGCTATTGTTTAGGTGAGGGTACCGCATGTAGGATGTGAAGTGACTAACCAAGACTGCACACCTGGGATATGCCAGAGCCAGGGTTCAAAGCCAACCTGCTTGGACCCAGCACTTGGGCTCAGCCGTTACACGTCCCCTCTTGAGAAGGATATTGGTGGACAGTTATATCCTATCCTGTCTCTCAATATAAATAGCATTTTAATAAAATATTTAAAATGAGGAAAATTAATATAAAAATTCATTATGAATAAAATATTATTTTCATAAAGTTGGATCCATATTACTGATTTTTCCTTTGACTTCAGGCTGTCATGTGGCACTGCTACGATGACTTATTCCTGGGCTCTGAACCCCATTCCCTTTCCCCTCATGTAGGATGGTGCCCCCATAACCTGCTCCTAGGCCTGCCCCTCTCCTCAACCCTTGTCCTTAGAATCTCGTGTGAGTAGAATAGTAAGCCCTCAGCGTTCATCTCAGTGTGGCTGGCAGCAAGCTCTCTAGGCCCTGCTCTGGACATATCACTGTTCTTGATATGTCTGGGTTCATGTCTCGCATTTCACTGATGCTGGAACTCCCCTACTGAATAGTGCTCAGTTCCTAAACACAACCTGTCCTCATCTGAACGCTGCCCTCCTGCATCCGGGTCTCCTTTGACTATCCCATTTGTCAGTATTAGCAGCAGCCTGCTCGGCACCTTCTCTACTCCTCCTCTTCTATATCCAGTCTTCGCTCAAGCTTTGTTGGTGTTATTCTCAAATACCTTGGAGGATGCTTCTTATCCTCCAAGAATCCAGATCACCTCATGTCTTTCACTGACTAGTTCCTGGGAGGTTGGGAAACATGGAAAAGGAGACATAGACACCGTGGTTTGTCTGAGGACCACGGCAGTAGAGAAGTGGATGGTGGGTGGAAGGGATGGGTTTGCTTAGGATTATGTACACAGAGCAAGTGCTGGTCAGAGATGGAACTAAGGTTATATATATATATATATATATATATATATACCACTCGGTATATGACCAACAGAGCAGAACATGACAGATGGCCAGACAGTGAACCAAGAGATACGCTACAACACTTGAATTGAGTTTTCACAATTCTTACATTATTTGTCTGTCACAGGAAAGAGCTGCTGATGATTTTGAAGGGCCAGGGCAGGGTGGGAGTTGGTAAAGAATAGGGTATTTCTATAACAGATATTATTCAGTCTTATTTCCTAAGATTTTGTTGTAACTTAAGATACCCTGCTACAGTAGACAAAATTGGTAATAGCAGCTTTTAAAACTCATTAGTTCTACAATATTGGCTGAAATGTAGTATGGAAAAGAATGTACACTTAGATATTTGGATTATATTTGGATTCAATTGCTTATAGTATGTAATTTTTAAACAGCTTAATTTTGTACAGGTTACAGACATGGCCATTTATGTAAAGTCATTGTAAGACGGCATATTGTTTTTTGTTTTAAAGTAGAATTTGTCTCTTCTTGGAAGGGAACATTGATATTTAACAGTTTTTAAGACTGCCTTTTTCTTCTTGAATGAAGAAGAAGATACAAAGGCATTTGCTTGGCTTGCAAACAGAATAAGAGGATATTTTTTCCCCCGGCTTTTCATGTTTCATTGCCTGTGCTAAGATCGTAAAGAGACATTATTGCTGCTGACTTTGACTTGATTCTAATCTGACTAAAAAGTCATTATGAATCAAAGAAAGGGAATTCTTACAGTAATTGCAAGTTCATCAGCTGGCATGGATATTGGACATCTGATCCCATTCTTTCCTTCGTATTGTGTAATCCTCTGATTCGGTGTCCACAGTCTCACGGGCCTGGGTCCCAGAGGAGCATCTATACTGCGTTTGGAGAGTTTGTGAAAGATTCAAAAGGGCACTGCACTTCTGCCTCTCTTCTAGTCCTGGAGACACTGGCACTGCTAGTTGATAACTTCAGAGGACCACCCTACCCCCAGGTATCTCTCCCGTTTGCCTGTCACATGTTTGGGGTCTTGCAATTAACACATCACTTTTGTGTTGAAGATTTTGCATCTCCAGGCAAGGATGGAGGAAGGAACACATCTGGATGTTATCATCCCCTGACTTTCCAAGGTAGCAGAGTTTACAGTTTATAGCACCTTATATCTTCACGCTGTGGAGAAGGGGAGAGCTTCTTAGAGACTGGTGGATTCTCAATGGGAAGAATTGGGTGAAGATGTAGGACAGAAGAACTGGCAGCTGTGGGACCTGTAAGGATTGAAGCTGGGGTCTACAGGTGATGGGGTGGGAAGACATGTGATTGTGGCATTTGGGCTGTGTAAGTTTTGGCAGTGAGTGAAAGGAAACTCAGTTTGCTTGAAGGCACCAGTTGGGACCCACTGTAGAAGGATAGGATTGAGCATTTTGTGGACATTGCTGCACCTCCCCTGTGCCCTTCCACCACTCTCCACAGCTAACTCTTTGTCAGATGGGGGCTCACTCTATGCCATGGCTCATGGCAGACACAGTCTTCAAGGGGACAGCCTGTGGGGCAAGGCTGCCTTACCCTTTCCAGCTCCCTAGATCTGCTTCTTCCAGAATCCATCAGCATGAAGACATCAGGATGTTTTGTATCCCAGGAGACTGATGTCCCTTTCAAGTCTCACATTCCTGCCATCATCAATGAAGTCCAATTTGGGTTTTCTTTAATATTTGACCAGACTCTGTAACTGTATCTCCCTCTGACATGCCTCATCAAATTCCCCTTTCCACTGATAAGAAAGGCCAGACCTAGGGGCTGGGAACCAAAAATTCCAGATCCCAAAGCTCTTGGTGAACATTGCCTGGCCAAGTCAGCTATCATTTACATCAGAGCTTCATAACCGTGTCACCAGGTTCTACATTCAGGAGTTTCTGGGAACTTATTGGATAACCCTGAGTTATTCTTTTAAAATGGGAAGTAGAAATTGGGAGCCCAGATTATAAGTATTTAATGAATGAATGAATGAATTTTTATTTTAAAGGGAATAAAATAAAACAATAAAATGGGACAAAACAAAATAGAACAATATTGGATTTCAAAAACAAGACAGAAGAAAATTCCTCATAGTTGCTATATTGCATATTGTTATCCTCTAAATAGATGCTCAGATTACCAGCTTTAGGCCTGCAAAGTCAATCAAACAATTCAAGAATTAAGTTTTTTTTTTTTTTACTTCACTTGCTATCATTTCAGCCTGTGTTCCTCTGAATCAGTTGGTTGCTTGGGGTTGGGAGTTGTTTCTTCTTGTCTCCCTACCTGCATGCTGGCTAGCTCACAGGAGGGCATGGCTTGGCTTGGTTCTCTTCCTGGAACATGACCACCACTGGCTCATGGGAGGGTATGGATTGGTTTCTTGGTTCTCCTCCCAGCCTATATGGCTACCTCTGGCCCCTGAGTATTTTATAATTCCAAGGTAGAGTCTCCTCATCTCCTGGCACACCCGTCACTGATTGCTTGTAGATCACTCTCTTGTAGATCATGCTTTTCTCCACACTCTGCTCTGTCATAGAAAACTATATTTCCCAGGCTCCCTTACACTCAGGTCCACTTTGTGCACAAAGAATGCTTGGGAATTTATGTTCTGGAGGTAAGCTTTTAACTGATGACTGTCAGGTGTAGCTATATAAATACCCAGCCCCCCTGGCATGAATTAGAATGACCCTAGAATGAATCCTTTGGCAATATTAGTCCATCCTTCCTCTGCTCGGTTGATATTTCACCCTTGCCTGGCTTTTTCTCTCATTTTTTCTAACTTTCATACTGTTCTTTGGAGCATGTTTGTGAGCCTTGCCTTTATAGTTAGTGTCAATTTCTAGAGATCAAGGAAGACACCTTACACTTCTGTGCCTCCCCTGAGATGCCCAGCAGGTGCTGGGACATCCCTAGAACCACCCCTTGCCAGAGGTGGAGGGCAGTGGAGGTCAGTGCTGTCATTTCTAACAGATGAGGAAATGGAGGCCCAGGAAAGCTACGTCACATGGCCCTGCAGGCCTGCCTCCTTTTTCTCTTGACTGAGATGTGCAGGGAGACACTGTGTCCTCAGGTCCTCAGGTCAGTTTGTTCTTGATTTAGTGAGACATTATCATCATTATTCTTGCTATATGGTGTGCAGAGACTTCCTAGCCTTTGGCACATGAGATTGGGAACATCCCTGCAGCCTTTCTGAGGGCGAAACCTTATGTCGTAGTGACAGGTGTCTTCTCTAGGCTTGGGGATGTGGCAATGAGTAGGAATGCGAAGGGGAGGTAACTAAAGAAAAGGGCAAAATCAAAGCAGGATTGGATTAGGGCACGAGTGTGGCATCCTGTGGGGCTGCGCATTTCAGCCCAGCCTTGGGTAGGGCAGGGTGCAGAGAATGTTTCCATGGTAAATTCAAGCCTGAGCTGAGTGTGGAAGGGCAATAGGAGTTCCTGAGGTAGGAAAGCAGGGAAGGACAATTCCCTACAAATTTCAGGATATGGACAACATCTGATGTAAAAATGATACTTTTTGTACTGGATATGGTTTTTGTATGAGCTTATCAAAAGAATCTGGGATTTAAGTTCTGGATCTATCACTTACATTCTCTGGGACCTCTCTGAATCTCTCTTTTCTGTGATTTGGGATAAATCCCACCTTGTTGGATAGTCATCCAGATCAAATCAGATTAGTAAGTTTCTGACTTGTACAAAACTCTCAAGAGACAATTGCTGTGATATATACGACTTTTCACTTTCAGAGCATGATGCCATCATCACCGCAGCAAATGACTCTTGGTTGTTTTTCTACTGTGTGCAAACGTTGAATGCCAGGTTATAGTGTCCAAGGCTCTGCTTGTCTGATGGACCTCTATTTGAGAGACAGGCAACATGTCCCAGACTAGAGGCTTTGAGAGGCGAGGCAGGTCAGATTCACTCCTATTGTTGGCTGAGTTCCCCAAAAGGCAGGCGTGTGGACAGTGTGAGTGCGGCACTTTACTTAGGAGCTGATCACAGGGGGTGGGGATTGAGCTAGGGAGGAGAATCAACCCACACAGGATGTGTCATCAGCCCAATTTCCATGTGTTCTCAGCGCAAATGGAGAAGCCTGGGGGACCATGTAGAGAATGTGCCTCAAAGTCAGCCCCATCAGAAGGCCGTGGAGTTGTGTATTGCTCCACCAGTTTGACTAATTTGTGTGGGGGTGTACATTTGTCACTTCCAGCCTGGGTCCCCAGCAGCAAAACAGATTCCAGTGTGCAGAGAGGTGGCACCAGAAGCTGAGCATGGATGAAGATGTGGACGAGGCAGTGCTGGTGTCAGCTTGGATGCCTGGCTCCTGAGCCCTGTCTCTTGCATGTGGATTCTGGGGAGGGAGTGTGGAGGCCAGTGGACTGTGGGCAGAGTGGCTGCAGACACAGAGCCAGGGAACCCACCCGGACATGGCAGCGGGGATGGCTGCCAGGGACATGATGGGAGTCCGAGGACGGATGGAAACCAGGTGATCTGACTGGTATTTTGCCCCGTGCCTCAATTAGTGCACTGTTATGGTCCCTGGTGCAAACTCTACTTAAAGAAACTCTTCCCTTAAGACAGTGATTTATGGACGGGTTTGAGTTGTTTTTACCACTGTTGCTGAACCAGAAAGAAAAAAAAAATTGGACTACTTTTCTCAGTGCTCCGTGCCACAGACTCCATTAACCTGCGCTGCGCATCCCCCCAGCCAGCCTCCCCAGCTCTGCAAGACGGCGCCAGGTGCTGAGCTCCCCAGTAGTTCTCTAGTGGAGCTTCCTGCGGGTTATTTTTGTCCAGCGCCTTATAGCCTGACCTGGCCCTGGACAATAATTTGGATCCCAGAAGTTTTTGAGTGGCGGGAGTCTCTGCACGGAGAGGGAAGGTGACAGCAGGGAGTGGGGAGGAGTTTGTGGGTCAGCTGGGCAGTGGGGCTCAGTGGTGAGCAGGCTAAGGAGTGGGCTGAGCAGGTGTGCGTAAGGGTACAGCAGGGGCCACGCATGGCTGTTCAGGTGGACCCCAAACTGTGTGACCTGTTAGCCTGATGTGCTCAGCTCTGCCCCCCATGCAGGGCACCGAGAACACAGGAGTCCGTTTGACTCACTGTGCTCTCAGTTGTGATTGTAATTATGAATGAACTGGAAGGCAAAGGGGTAGCAGGCAGTGCTGGCATGGCAGGGACTTGGAAGTTAGATCTGATGAAATAAATCATAGGGTCCATGGAAGCTTATGGAGCAGGACAGTGGCATGGGGCAGAATTATTTAGGCTTGTGAGTGTACCTTCATTAGGAAGAACAGTTTCCCGGGGCCTTTCTTCCTGCTGGGGCAGCTCCTTCCTCTTTCCTGTGAACATTCCCATCTGTTTCCTCAGCAGCCCCTGCTCTCTACCTCAGGGCAGTATCTGACCAAAGGAGGGATCCCCTAGCAGAGGGCCCAAAGCCCAGCATCAGCCTTCACCCAGACAGAGCAGGTGCCGTGGGGAGACGTGCCAGCTTCCTCGGCCCTGAAGGGCACAGCCCTGATGCCCCGCCCACACATTCACTCCTTCCTCCTGCAGCCCCAGCTCTGCACTGCTCCAGGGCCCCTTGGCCTTTCTTCCTGTGCTTGGCCCCCTACTGTGCACACTGGTAAGGGCTGCTTGGCAGCTTGCACACCTTTGGTCATCTGGTAGAGCCTTGCTCTTGTGGATGTGCGAGTTTGTCAGAACATCAAGGGGACTCAGCTTCTGAGTGTTGGGATTACACATGTGCCTCCCCGGGCCCGGCTCCGGGTCTCCTTTGTCTTCACCGCATAGCTCTATCTACACCCAAATCCTTGATTAGGCCTTGCTGAACCCTGGGCCATGCACACGGGGTGTTGCTCATGAAGACTGTAGCAGATGCTGTGGGTGGCCTGCCTACTGCCCTGTTTAGCTCTGTACTCCTACACCACTTCCAGGGAGCCTTTGTGACTCTGCCTGAGGCTTCTGTTTCATGGCCCAAATACAGAGCCATCAAGAAGTGTCAGTTACTCCAACTTGATCATGACAATGTAGATATGCAGCAAAACAGCACATGTATACACATATGTACAGTCATTATGTGCCAATTAAAAGTAAAAAAACAAAAAAGTGCTTGAGAGATAACGAGGAGGCTGACTTGAGCACTGAGTGGAGTGATCAGCACACAGCACTTGGCCCAGGGAGCTCCGATGTGTGCTCTGCGTGGGCTCCCATAATTCCTCCCCAGCGCTGGGCCTCAGGTGTGCTCAGTGCTTGATCACCACCCCTGCATTGTCCACCTTTTCAGTCCCAGTGTCTCCACAGGGCTTCCTGCTGTCACTTCTCCCCCACTTAAACCTGCCCTCAGATCCTCGTCTTCCTGTGTGCACTCACACTCAGGTGACCTGACCTGAGGGCTGGTGGGGCTAGGGTTTCAGAAGTGCAGAGCATGGTGAGGTGGTCAGGCTCACTGGTGAGGCCAGGGGACAGGGAGCATTGCAGCTGAAGCCTGAGTGTGGAGGGAGGTCTGAGGCCAAGTGAATGTTGGGCAATTTGGGGTACAGGGGTCCTCGGTGTAAACTCTTTAGCTCAGGAGGGGAAAGACTGAAATGAACTTGGAGTGACCCTGAAACTTACTAGGCATTGACAGTACTAAAGACCTTGTTTTGAAAATTTACTATGAAGTAGTTTAGATCTTGGGAGAAAGTGCCTTTTCCATCAGCCAAAATCCACATCTTTTCTCATTTGGAGTCAGAGTGGCTGCTTGGGCATATTTTGCTAGCGCATTTGCATACCTTCGTCCTGACACAGTACTTGATCTGCTTCCCAGTGAAGGAAACTTGGGTTAGTGATCATAAACTAAATCTTGATTCACTGTGTGGCGCCATGGTGGACCTCTGATCACACCTTAGACTGCTCACTTCACTTGGACTATACAGTGATTCTCCCACTGTGGCCACTGCATTGAATTGCAGACTAATCTGCAAGTCAAGTTTTAACTATTTGATCTAGAAGTAGGTGCTGTTGCCTCAAGGAGACCAGCAAAGTGAAAGTGGGTCCCTGAGTGTTGCAAATTCATAGCTGGAGCCCTGAAGACATACGACTTCAAATGTCCTGTGTCCTCAGGGATGTTCTATGGCCTGAATTCTAAGGTCTTCTATAATCTGATCTTGCAATGAATGCCAAGTGCCCATAATGACAAAGTGCATTTCATTTCTCAAGCATCCATCTGTTCATCCTGAATCTGGAACACTTTACCCATTGAAAGACTTAAACAGGAGTTGGAAAGAGCTCAGCAAGGCTGGCCAGAGACTCCAAGAACATTTGGCCCAAGAAAATCCCAAAAGAGAAGTTGCTGGTGAACGGGAAGCTGAAGTCCTGGTGGCAGCCTCCCACAGAGCAGGAACAGGCAGAAAGGGCTGCTTCAGGAAGGATCTGGGTCAGACAGGAGGCCTCCAGTTTGTGCTGGTGAGGGTAAGCCGATGAGTAAAACGCAGGAGCAAGTGGCTTGGGTCAAGACCTGAAGGTGTGCTGAGGAATTTGGTGGAAAATCTTCCAGTGGTGAGATAAAGTTTTACCTCTTCTATTAATGGATGGATTTTTTTTTGTTAAATTTTTGTTGTGGAATTGCAGTTGGTTCTCTGTATACATGTATTCTGCCTCTGCAAGTTAAACAAACTATGGATTGAAATTATTTTTAAAATCAAGTTTATACTGAGCATGTACAAATATTTTTCTTATCATCATGCCCTAAGCAATACTGTATAGTTACTTACAAAGCATTTATATTGTGTTAGGTATTAGACACAATCTAACAATGACTTAAAACACACAGGAGGATGTGCATAGGTTATTTGATAATCTTACATCATTTTATATATCTGACTCTTCAGATTTTGGTATCTATGAGGGATTTTGGAACCAAATCTCATGGGTACTCAGACATGGCTGAATATCATACATTCATAAAAGCTAACCAAAGGATTAAATTTTAACAAATAGAAACCATGCATGTAACCAGCACCCACTTAGAGAAACAATATGATTAGTATTTCAAATGCCCTCTGCCCTGTCTAGGCCTTCTTCTCAGTCACTATCTTCTCAAGGATAAGCACTCTCCTGATTTCTAATTGCGTACTTTAATTTTGCCTGTTCTTGAAATCTATATAAATAGAATCATTTAGTGTATTGTTTTCTCCTGTTTGGTATCTTTTTTTCAACATTGTAAGTCTGATTTCTTGTGTGTTATAGTAGTTCGTTCTTTTTATTGCTGAAGAGTGTTTCATTTCATGATCATCCAATGGTCTGTTGGTCCATTCTGCCTTTGATGGATTCTTGAGTTGTTTCCAGGATTTGGTTCTATGAATAAAACTGCTACATTTTTAAATGTGTCTTGGTGAGTATGTGTTTGTATTCTCTCTGCTTATACATCAAGGAGTAGGATAGTTAGGCTATGGGTGAAGGGTCTCATATTTATAGATGTTACAAAGCAGTTCTTCAGGTTGCTTTAACACCATCACTGTCAGCAGCGATGTATGACAGTCCAGTTGCTCAGCATCACTGCTACCATTTGATGACTTATGTCTTTCACCTTAGCCATCCTTTGGTTGTGTAGTGATATCACACTGTGGTTTTCCCCTACTGACAGATGAGTTTGAGCGTCGGCTCACAGGTTTATTGACCATTTGTTACCCTCTTCTGTGCTCATTCAAACTTTTGTTTATTTTTCTGTTGGGTTGTCTGTCATTTTCTTACTGATTGCACAGAAAAAGATGTATGATTTAGAGCAAATCTCTACTCCTTTCTAGATTTTTGTTTCCTTACCTTATCCATGTTGTTATTATGAAATTACAGCTCTAGTCTCCAGGCCTCTGAGGCAGGAATCCAGTTTTGGCCTTTCAAATCAGCTTATTTCTTCTCTACAGACCCTGCTATGTATGGGCATCTATTGAAGGCTGGTCCAGTGAGGCATTTGGTGAAGATGTTGGAAAGATCAAGGTGTTTTGGAGCACTGCTGCCTTTAAAAATTATGAATGCTGAGTTGCACAGGTGACCTGTGGCCATCATGAAGGGCTCCTCAGAGTGAAACCAACACCAAGGAAGGCAGGTTCCGGGGGTGGGTAGAAAAGGAAGGGAGGAGGAAGAAGGGGAAGAGAAAGAAGAGGAAGAGGAGGAGGAAGAGGAGGAGGAGGAGGAGGAGGAGAGACTAGAATTGTTTATGACTTAAAACCAAAAAGAAGAAAACTAGTTTAGCAGTTACTATTGGTGCTCTGTCGTCTTAGTCCCTTGGTACTCGCTACTCCCTTAGCCACCTTAGACTTTGTGCTGTAACTGAGATTCTCTTTGAGGGCTTTCGTAGCTACTTTCTCATCATTGCATGGACTCAATGCCTGACAAGTATAACTTAAAGGAGAAAAGGTTTATTTGGCTCACAGTTTGTAGAGGTTTCAGTCCATAGTCAGTTGGCTCCAAGGCAGGGCAGCAAGGCAGAGGAGCATGGCTGAGGAACAGTAGCTCGTGGCTTGTGTCTTAGTTACTTTTCACTAGTCACTGAGACAAAATGCCTGATGCCCAAAGTTGGGAAAGGAAAGGTTTATTTCTTACAGTTTTTGGAGGTTTCAGTCCATATTCAGTTGGCTCCAAGGCAGGGTGGCATGGCGGGGCGCAGTTCATAGCAGCTGCAAACAGCAAGGCGGAAACCGGCAAAAAAGGGACACACCTTCTTCCTGCCATTACATCACATCCTGGCTCCACCCCCTAGGAGAGTGTAGCACTGACACCACCAATCCAAGCACTAGACAATGAACCAATCACAAATGCACAATGCAAATACATGCGGCCTGGGGGCCACCCACATAAACCATGACAGCGTGGCAGCAAGAAGGAGAGAGAGAGAGAGAGAGAGAGAGAGAGAGAGAGAGAGAGAGAGAGAGAAGGGAGGAGTGGGGAAGAGATAAGCCTTTCCACGTCACACCCCATGTGAACTATTTCTGCTCAGATCCCACTTCTTAACAGCAGATCAGTTATAAACTCATCAGTGGAGTCAGCTCCTGGATATAGTAAAGATATATGCTTTTAACAAATTGGGAGGTTTTTACTCTTATTAGCATGCAGATCAAAGATTTTAGCTTTTCTTCAAGACTATAACCTTAGTGCCATTCTTATAGAAGACATTATAGAAATATTTGTCAAATGAGTGAGAGTGCGTGAATTTCAGCCTAGAGAAAGTGTGGCCCTTGATCTGCAGAGAGAGCACAGTATTGTAATGGTGATGAAGATGCAAGACCCATTGCTTCATCTGGGAACCCAAGTAATGTCTCCTTAGGATTTAAATCAATCCTTAACATTGAGCTACCCAGCCTAATGATAACCTAGTATTTTTCTTCTCATTGAATTATACCAGAACCCCAGGAATTTATACTGTCTACTGGAGTCTGTCCTACTTCCAGAATCCCTTCAGAGAGAACCAAGGAGTCTGATTAGTCACTAACAGACCCACATTTCCTAATGCCCTTGTTCCTATAGTGCCACACAGATGCTACCAGTGAAGAATGGTGACCTGAAGTGGTCTCAGATCCTTTGTCCATCATTGCAAGATCCCAGGCTGGAGTGGGGAGAGAAGGACTCTCTCATTTATCACTGTTTCCTCAGCTCTGGTCTCCCCCGTGTCACCGTGAGACTGAAACCCTCATGTGGGAAAGCTGTTTTACCTCCTCATTCTTGAGCATGGGTGAGTGTGCTCCAGTTTGGGCCCTGGGATTACAGACATCCCTCGCTTAATGACCTACCTGTTTAACAACTGTGGGACTTTCAACAAGGTGTGCTGTTTGGACTTACGACCCGCAGCTCTGACTTAAGACTTATGGAGGCTTCTTCTACATACAGTACTGTAATTTTTGCTAGTTGCACTGTGTAGTACAGTATTGTAGCTTTATGTTCTATTGCACATTACAGTACTGCATATAAAAGTTATTCAAATAAAACCAGAGTCATCAAGGTGGAATTTCCTTTGACCATTTTTTTGTTCTGAATAGTGGAATGTACATACTATATGTAATTCTTCATTTAGTCATCAATTCATTTAATGGTCTAGTTGCAGGAATGGATCTTGGTCAGTAAACGAGGAATGTCTATAGCATGCAGCTGAAATTCACATGTTTCCAGATCATGTGAGGGGTCTAACTTGGGTCAGGGATGCTGCCTATGGTCCCTAGATTCCCTTGATCCTACTTCCTGGCAACAGCTCTACATATGCTCTAATTTTGTAAGAAGAAGGCTTACCTTTGTCAGACCATAACGTTATCATGCTGCTTCTGCCTTTTTGGCAAAGGGTACTGAATTATGTGGTACTTACATAACCAAGAAGGGCCACTCCAGACTTTCTTCCCAAGACTGATTCCATTTAGACAAGAGTAATTGCTTTTAAACAATTTCCTTACGGTCCAAAACACAGTTCTGCCTGCAGGCTCCTCTCAACTCTCACCTGTCCTCAATCATTTACTGAGCATTTGCTAGGTGGCAGGCACTGGGCGAAGCCCACATCCACACCTTAATGCTTTGTAACTTTTTATTTTGAAATAACCTAAAAATTGCTGGAAAGTTGTAAGAATGGTGCATAGAACTCATGTATGTATACCAAGTGGATTTACTAGCTGTTAAGATTTACCATGTTTACTTTACCATTTGTTATTGCCACATTTCAATTTTGTTTCTCGAGTCACTTGGAAGTTAGTTACAGAGCTGATGGCCCTTTGCTCCTGTATACTGTGTTGTGTCTTCACTGCAATACAATGAAAAAACCAGAAGTTAACATCTATGCAATATTACAATTTAACCCAAAGCCTATATATGATATTTTTCAGAAACCAGTTCAAGATCATGTTGCAATTATCATGTCTCTTTAATCTCAACTTGAGTAACCGTTCAGCCTATATTTTTCTTATATGACATTTTTGGAGGATAAAGGGCATTTATACATATCTCTCAGTTTGGGTTTACCTGATGTTTCCTGCAGATTAGATTGAAGTTAAAAAATTTTGTCAGGATTTCACAAATGTGATGTGATGTGATGTCATTGGTTCATTGTATTAGGAGGCGCCTTCTATCTGTTTGCTTACTTATTGGTGACATTAACTTTGGTCCATTTCATCTATGTTGGGAAACTTAGTGTGTAGAATTGTTCATGGTTTTTCTTTGTCAGCCCTTATATAGGCTGGAGCTGCAGTGATAACCCTTGTTTCATATCTAATATGAATAATTTGTACCTTCTTTTTATTTTGTTAGTCTTGCTAGACATTTGTCAATTTTATTGATCTTTTCAAAAAACAAACTTGTCTGCTTTCTTTGAATTTATTTTTCTCTTCTCTTCCCAGTCTCTTGATGTCAGAGGTTAGATTATTGATTTGAGACCTTTGCTCTTTTCTAACACAAACATTTAACATAATCACTTGCCCCTCAGTTTTGTTTTAGCTACACCTCACAAATTCTGATACATGGTACTTTCATTTTTCAGTTCTCTATGTGTTTTGATTGTCAGTGAGACTTTCTTTTTAGCCAGTTATTGATTGTGCAGAATTGTGCTAGTTTTTAAATATTTAGAGATTTTTTTGTTACTGTTTGGTCATTGACTACAAATTTGATTCCATTATAGTCAGAAAATACATTCTGCTTGACCAAAATTATTTTGAACTTCTTGAAGTTTACTTTATGGCCCTGGATAGAGTCTATTTCTTGGTATGTGTTCCATGGAAGCTTGAAATAAGTGTGTATTCTTTTGTTGGGAGGAGAGTTTTATAAACACTGATTAGATCTTGCTGATGTGTTGTTGAGTTCTTTGTTTAAAATTTATTTTTTATTTTAAAGAGAGTAAAACCAAGCAAAATAAAACAAATAAAGCCAATCAAAACAAACCAATGTGACACAGGACTTCAAAACAATAGGAAATCAACAATGGTTACCATAATGTCTCTTGTTGTCTTCAAAATAGCTGCAGATATCCTTCAGACATAGTAAAAATCAAACAAAATTGAACAGAATAGAAGCAATAAAAACAAAAAATGAATGCAATAAAGGACTTCAAAACAGGCCAATAGTAAGTCCAAAATGGCTACCATAATATATCTTGCTATCTTCAAAATAACTGCTCATGCCATCAGATATAATAAAAGGAAACAAAACAAAATGGGATACAACCCAACTCAACAAAACAATGAAAATAATACAGGACTTCAAAACAAGATAATAGGCAGTTAACAATGGTTACCACCCTCAGAAGGAGATCCCCCATGGAAGCTACATTGCATATTGTTATCCTCTGAATAGATGATCAGACTACCAGCTTTAGACCTGCAAAGTCAATGAAACACCAAACACTACAAGCATTAAATTGTATTTCACCTTAATAGCTATCATTGCAGCCTGTGTTTCTCCATATCAGCCAGTTCCTTACAGCAGGGGTGGTGGTAATGGTGGTTGGCTTTTCTTGTTTCCCAGCCTGCGAGCTGGAAGGGGCTGGCATCTGGCCCTCCCCGCAGTGGTCCACACATGGGGCTGATTTGCAAGCTGAGCTTGCTTTTTGTTGACTTCTTGTTCTCTTCCCCCACAGTCTGCAAATGGCACTGACTCATGGGAAATGACTGGCATCTGGCTCTCTCTGTAGTGGCCATGGCACTGATTCACAGAGAGGGCTTGCTTCTTGGTGACTTCTTGTTCTCTTCCTATTGAATTCTTCTGCAGCACTGCTGCAGAATTCTGCCCTGTTGTTCTGTCAATTATTGAGAAAAGGAGGTGAAATTTTCAACTATAATTGTGTACTTGATTCTCCTTTAATTCTGTCAATTTCTGCTTTACCCACTTTGCTGCTCTGTTGTTTGGTGCTTGTATATTTGGGATGTCTCTATATTCTTATTGAAAGGACCTTTTCATCATTATGTGTTATCTGTGGAAATTTTCTTTATTCTGAAGTCTACTTTATTCGATATAGTGTAGCTATTTGTACTTTTTTGGATTAATTTTTTTGTATGGTATTTCTTTTTCCATATTTTTATTTCAACTTACCTATATCATTATGTTTGAAGTGAATTTAGATAGTATAGAGTTGGGTCATTAAAAAAATCTAGAACCGGGCATGGTGGCATACACTTGTAATCCTAGCACTTGAGAGGTTGAAGCAGGAGGACTGTTGTGAGTTAGAAACCAAGTTGGGTTACAATGTGAGCTCAAGGCCAGCTTGAACTACGTAGTGAGATCCTGTCTCAAAAACACAAAACGTTTCAGTCGGTTATTCTGTGTTTAACACTATATTTAAATTATTTATGTTTAGTGTCATTTTTGATATTTTATTGCTAAGATCTGCCTTTTTGTTTTTGTTTACCTTTGTGTTTTTTGGTTTCTGTTTCTTTTCATTACATTCTTTTAGGCAATTGAACATTTTCAAGAATCCGACCTGTTTCCTGTATAATATTTTTGGTATATTGTTTTGTACAGATATTTAGTGGTTATGTCAGGTATTGCATTTACATCTACGTGACTTACAGGAGTCTACTGTGTTAACAATGTACTAACTTGAGTGAGTATAGAAACTTAATCTCTCTTATGTCCCTTTACTCTCCCTCACTTAAGATATAAATTGTTTTAAATATTTCCTCTATAGACCTTGAGAATCATGTTAGACAGTGTTATAGTTTTTGTTTCAACTGTCATTGTTTAGAAACTCAACAGAAAAAAGACTATTGTATTTATCTCATTAATGGTCTTTCTTCATTCTCAATGTTTCAAGATTCTTCATTTTTCAGTTCCCTTCTGTTTAGAAAAGTTCCCTTAGCTATACTTTTACAACATATTCTCTCAGTTTTCCTTCAAGGTGATTTCACTGCACGTAGTATTCTGGGTTGACTGCTCTTCTGCTTCAGTACTGGGGAAATGTGTCTCCTTTTAGGCCTTTGTGGTTGCTAATGAGCAAGTGTTGTCATGAGAACTGTTTCCCTCCTATAGACAGTAAGTGCTTTCTCTTTGACTGCTTTCAAGATTTTTCCCTTTGTTTTCAGAAAATTGACTATTGTCTATCATGCTGTAGATTGCTTTGAGTTTGTCCTGTTTGACATCTTGCCTACTTGAATCTGTAGTTTTATGTCTTTTGATAAATTGGGAATATTTACAGCCATTATTTCTTTGAATACTTTGTAAATACCACCCATTTTCCGCACAGCTTGTGGAACGTTGATGAGATCAGTGTTAGATCATTTTGTTTTAGTTTGACAGATCTGAAGCTCTTCTTTTCAAACTTGCTTTGGGCAAGTCATTGAGCTTTTCTACTCTTCACTTTCTTCATCTTTAAATGGAAATAATATCTTTCAGTTTCATGAGGATTAAATGATGGCGAATGCTCAATAAAATTTATTGACTAAATGGATGAATAAAAAAAAACAAATGGCCAATTTACTTGTGAGCATTATAATGTTAGAGTAAATACACTCTCATAAAAATTCCTGATCTCTCCTCTCTTACCATGCATAGGTAAAAACCCCTGAAATCTGTAATTGACTTTCTCTTTGCTGTAGGTTAGTTATCTTCTAAGCATATTGTCAGTTCTTCAAGGTGTCCTACCATGTCCTACCATGTTACCTATACCTTGGCAGATATTCTGTAAATGGTCATTGTCATTATGTTTGAAATGGCCAAAATAATCCCTGGATACTGATGCAGAGAGATCAGAATGCAGGGCTAAAATAAACCCTTGGTGTTGGACTGTGGTACATAATCCATACTATGATACATTCACTGTACTTTCTGATTACTCAGTGTCTTCTTATTTATAGGGACAGTTACATCTTTATCAGTCACACAAGAGTGCGTTTGGAAGAATTTGTGATAAATTCAGTTCATTCCTCAGGAATAAGGCTCTGATTTTGTGCTATGATGAATGACAGTGTTGTCTTCTTTAAGTATGAGAAAATCAGTACAATAACATTTAAGCCTCCCACACCCACGGGGCCTCCTAAGGGAGATCACATCATTCTTAGTGATGAGGGGTAAGGGCCCAAGTGGTGGGTCCCCAGTAATCCAAGGGCAGACAATGTACAGGTTGGTGGTGATAAAGCATGTGCCTAAAATTCTGCTTAATAGAGTTAAAATGAATAATTAGGGCAACCAGACAACCTCTTTATAATATTTCACCAAGAAATTATAGAAAGAACCAGTCAATAAATATGAAGGGGAAAAGAAAAAAGAAAATTAAAGGAATGAAAGAAATAAAGATAGAGTGAATATCTGAGTCTTGGTAGAACACAAGAGTCAAAACCAAAGAACTTCTCATATTCATTGTCCTGGAGTTGCCTTGGTGCTTCTTTGTTCATTTGGATGGAATTATCTGGATGGATCTCTGTCCTTTGCTCTGAGTAAAAGGGCTTGTTTTGCATAGAATATCAAAATGGGAGCTGGAGCCAAGTCAGGCAGTAAGGACATGCTTAAACCAATGCTTCTTGGATTTTTTTTTTTTTTTTTTTGGTACCGGGGATTGAACTCATGACCTAGCGCTGCCAAGCAGATGCTTATGCCGCCAAGCTAAATCCCCAGCTCGCTTCTTGGATTTTAATGCACACAAAAATCCATGGGCATCTTGTTAAAATGCACATCCCTGTTCAGTAAGCTGCAGTGGGAACTGAGGTTTTTATTTCTAACTGGTCCCATACTGAGGCTGATCTTGCTGGTTGGAAGACTACATTTTGAGGAGCAAGGGCTTAAGCAAACAACACACACACAATGCACACAAGCACGAACACACATGTGTAGCCCCGTACAACCTGCCTCCAATTTAAAAATATTTATTTTTAAAAAATTTTTTGATGCTTGAAATCAAACTCAGGACCTCATGCTTGCCAGGCAGACACTGTGCCATTGAGCTATAGTCCTGCCCTTCCAGTTAAACATCTGACAGAAGTTATCCCATGAATAGCCACTAGAAAGTTTGGTTTATGAATGGAATGGGGCATTCACTTTGCTTCCTAAGTACTTACTGACCTCTTATTTATACTGACAGTTAAGTTTTTACCAATAACACACTTAAAATAAACAGAAAATCCCATGGACAACCATTGGTTGCTTGGCTGAACTTTTAACTTTTCATTTAGTTCCCCCATAAAGCTGAGGGAAAAGTAATGACTTCAAAAGAACCAAATATTTTTAAGTTATTTTTGGAATGGTAATCCAGGTTATGTTAAAAATTAACAACAAAGACTTTTTAAGTTAGTGAATTAAAAAATATTTTAGAATGAGAAAATTCAGTATTTAAAAAACTGCAATAGTTTATTTATTTTTTCAAAGTTATACTTCTAAGTGCCTCTCTGGGGAGAAATCATAGAATAGCATGAAAGAAAGATTATTCAATAAATGGTACTGGGGCAATAGTTCAGCAATTTGGAAAAAAATCAATTTAGAGTGTTATCTTACTGTACACAAAAATTAATTTTGATAGATGAAAGAACCAAACAATATTAAAAAACTGTAAAAGCAAAAAAATTTGGGAAATTCTTGATAAGATTAAAAGAATTGAAAGCAATAATAAAGCAAAGTAACAAATTTTATGGGATAACATTAGAATTTTATGTCTATAGCTTTCCCAGCTCCTCCCTCACTTTATAAACTAAAATCAGCCTAGTTCTGGAGAGTATAAACACCACCACAATCAAGAGGCAGAACAGGGGCAGGTGCCAGGAGGGCCCAGGAAGCGGGCGCTCAGCCTCCAGCTGAAGCCGCCGCCGCGCACGAGGCTGCATGCCGGTGCCAGGAGGGCCTGGGAACCGTGCGCTCCACCTCCAGTCCTTGGGTTCTCCACAAGACAGGGTAACAGAATTGACGACCAACAGACTGGTCTGATAGAAGAAGAGACCAACACCCAGAAGGAGACTTTTTCTTCAGGACTCGAGCCATACCCTTCCACAAAGACTGAGGGAGAGACAGCCTTGGGAACCAGGCTTGGAGAAACTGAGAGCTAAATAGCAATCCCTGGGTCCCCTGGGCTCAGGCCAGGAAGATCCTGGGGTCTGAGTTCTACTGGGGGAATAACAGAACACAGGCTCGGAGGGAGTAACTGTCAGAGTTACGGAACCGTCTGTAAAAGAAGGCATTTAGTGGAGTGGGGTGTTTGAGTTCTGGCCCTGCATCCAGTGTGCAGCAGGAATCAGTGCGCTGAATTACTGTAGATCAGTAAAAGGGGCATTTAATTGTCTTCACTAAAATGAGAGTCCTCTTTGTTTTGGTAAAGGTATACCCAGGGGTATCAGGGCAAATTTTTTGAAAAGTGCGTTATGGTGATTGTATAACACCCCATATTTATTTTTTGGAAATATTTATGGCTGAATTATTAATTTTAATTTTAGGAGTCTTGTTATGTTAAACAATGTGTACCTAACAGAAAAATAAAGTATCAATAAAATGAAAGATTAAATTTTTAAAATGTAATGAGTGTTTAGAATAAACATCAACATTTTCAACATCAACTGTTTGTCTCATAAAATCTAAGAAATAGTAGCAAGAATAAATTCCTATGTGAACTACAATGAAGATACAAACAAATTCTATCAGAGAAATAATCTTTGCTTCGATTATCACACCCAAGGCTGTCTCCACACATGACAGCGGTGCCCCAGTGTCAGTCTTATTACACTAACATCACATGTGCTTAGCTTTCCTTTCCTGTGTGGCAGGCCACGCTTGTCACCTCTTGTCTTCCACTTTTGTCAGGAGCTTCGTATTGTAGACTGCCCATTTAGCAGGAAAACAGAATATCAATAAAGTAAAATACCAGATTTGTGGTGAGTGTTTAGAATAAACATCAACATTTTCTACATCAATGGTTTGCTTACTAAATATAAAAATAACAGCAAAAATAAATTCCTATGTGAGCTACAATGAAAATACAAGTAAAATTCTACCACAAAACAATAATTACTTCAGTGATCGCACCTATGGCAGTTTCCACACATTAGAACAGCATGTTCTACTCAAGTGTCACGTACATTGATAGCACATGTGTTTTGTCCTCCTGTCTTCTTTGGTAGGACCTACTCGACGTCTTCCTGTTTTCAAAGGAGGTTCTTGTGATGTTTCGCTGTCTGCTCACCAGTCTGCTCCAGAATTCTTTTGAGGAGTTCTTTGGGCAGATAAATAGTTTTTTTCTTCTGTTGTAATTGTTTATCAATTCCAGTCCCAATCCTGTAAGAAAATTTTTCCATGATATTTTGTGTTTGCTCTTTTCTTTGTAAACTATGAAACTATGTCTGACATGTTTAGGATTGAATAAAACACATCCATTGATTGGCCAATGCTTTGTGTTTCCAGTGACATCAGAGATGCCACACAACTTGTCAACAACATTTACTCTGCCTTCCATTTTTTTTCCAAAGTGTGACAATTTGTGGCTTCATTTGTGTTGAGGATTTACTATCAATCTTTGTTTTTTTGTTTGTTTGTTTTGAGACAAGGTCTCACTATTTAGTCCAGTCTAGCCTGGAACTCACTGTAAAGCACAGGCTGACCTTGAACTCACAGGATCCTCCTGCCTCAGCCTTCTCAGTGCTGGGATTACAGGCATGCCCCACCACTATAAGATCACTATTAATCTTATCATCATGGTGTAATGTTGACAGTATGAATACTACTTTGTATTTCTCTATATAGAGGCCAATGTTATGTCTTTCTGAAATCCAAAAATTGTACTATACATTCCTCTGTTGTGAACTTGCAACACTTTTTCAGGAATTTGGTTCTGTTCTTGCAAACAGTTTCTGTGCTGCTCATCTGGTTTTCTTTTAGCAAATGTAGTATCAATGTGTAACCAATAAACCAATTTTTAAACGTGACATATGTGTTACCTGTTGAAATGAGTTCAACAAGTCTGTTTACAATGTCACATGATTTAATATTGCACAAATAATTGCTGAGTTTCAGGATAAATTTCTAAATTCAAGTTGTAAAGTGTTCTTGCATCTATCAGGGCATACATTTTTATACCATATTTGGAAAACTTATTTGGCATATATTGCCAAAACCTTCAGCTACCATGAAATGATGCAAGTGGTTCATTAATTGTCATGTATTCTGATGATGTATAAATTGCTTGACATTTTGAAACAAAGCTTTCAAAAAGTGAGCAAGCAGCAGCCAAATTGTTGGATTTCTTTCTTTCTTTTTGTCAAAATGTAGGCTAATTTTGAAAGAAATTAAATTTCTCAAGTATCAATATTGTTCTAAAAATATCCACATCACACCTGCCCCTTCTCCCTAAGGCCTTTAGAATCTGATGATGAGAATGATGAAGTCCTGCCACAAAGGCTTTTATTTCAGCTGAGGCACTAGGATAAGTACAGTTTGGAGTATTACTGTGGATGCGTATATTTATTTGTATTTCATTATTAGTGTATTTTAAAACATCTTATTACAAACAATTTCCAACAGTGGATGGCAATGTCGGCATTGCATTCAGTAAGCTTCAGTTGTGACAAGGGCTTAATTAGTTTCCCACCTAGTACTAACATTCAGCCACTTGGGTACACGTGAGCATTTTGACTAGTCAAATAGCTATTGACATTACTGCTTTCCCGCTCATCTGAACCAAGGACTTCATTCTGGACTTCTCTATCTGTCACATCTTTGGCTCACATGATTCAAGTATCATTGGCAGCCAAGTCACCTGATGACTCACTTCCACCTCTTCCCAAAGTTGTAAAAGTGGATTTTCATGCGATACTGTACTGAACTGGGTTACTTCTATATGAAAAATAAAAAGAAAACATTTAATAAAACAAATTATAAATACACAAAAATGTAGCAAGGCACGTAATGTAGATAAAGCTTACCTATTTACAGTTTGATAAATGTAGATTCACCTTGCCACTTGTCATACCAAGTGGGAGAACAGAAAGATTGCTTCCTGTGTTCCCCTAGCTCATCTACTGAAATGCACAACCAGCAACCACTATGCTGAAGCACATATTTTTATTAGAAAAGTATAGTGTGGTCATCTGTGACCGTGAGTGAAGCAGCAAGTTCCACCAACAGCAACAAAATACACTTCCTTCTGGCTACACATCGTATGTTCTCCAAATTACAGCACATAGTAGTGAATAAGGCATACTTAAGCAATGTAAAGGAATCAAAATTTTACCCTACATATTATCAGATCACAGTGTAATGACACTAGAAATCAGTAGCAAAAGAAACCACTGAAACTATACAAACATATGGAAATTAAACAACACACTCTTCAATAATCAATAGGTCACAGAAGAAATTAAGGAAGAAATAAGGCAGTTCCTAGAATTAAATCATAGTGCTGGTACAACATAGCAGAACTGATAGGCCACAATGAAAACAGTCTTACAAAGGAAGTTTATAGTGGCAAACACTCACACCAGAAAGATAGAGTGAGCCCAGATAAATAATATGTAACATGGTGCATCTCAGAGTTTTAGAAGAATGAGAACAATCCAAACCCAGAGCTTGTAGAAGAAAAGAAATTACAAAGATCAGAGCAGACAGTAGTGAAATGGAGACTAAAAAACATACAAAGAGACAAAGAATTGAAAAGCTGGTTCTCTGAAAGAATAAATAAAACAGATAAACCTTTAGCCAATCCTACACAAATAAAAGAAAGGAAAGAAAAGACAAAAATTAATGTACTTAGAAATGAAAGAGTTGGAGTCACAATGGACACTGCTGAAATCCAGAAAATTATTAGCAACTACTTCACAAACATATGTCAGACAACTGGAGAACTTAGAGTAAATGGAGAGAAATATATATATGAATTACCAAAAATGAACCAAGAAGGCTTAAAACCTTGAACAATGCAATAACAGGCAATGAAATTGAAGCAGATATGTATCTGTATCTATATCATCTATCTATATCTATGTCTATATCATCTATACCTATCCATCCAACTAAGAAAAGTCAAACACCTGATAAATTCACAATACCAATATTCCTCTAACTTTTTAATGAAATTGGGAGGGAAGTAATACTTCAAAAATAATTCTTGGAAGCTAATATCCTATTCCCAAAACCAGATGAGGATCCAACTAGTAAAGAAAGTTATAGACCAATTTACCTAATGAACATAGATTCAAAAGTCCTTAAGATACTGGCAAACAGAATGCAACAAATTATCAAAAAGATTATACACCATGACCAAGTAGGCTTCATCCCAGGGATACAAGCATTTGGCTCAGCACAGACAAAAAATGTAATCCATCACATAAACAGAAGCAAAGACAAAAATCAAATGATCATTTCAATAGATGCAGAAAAAACCTTTGACAAAATCTAACATCCATTCATGACAAAAAACACTCTGAGGAAAATAGGTATAGAAGATCCTTATCTCAATATAATAAAAGCTATTTGTGAAAAGCTTCCTGCCACAATCATATTAAATGAGGAAAAAAATGAGAAAAAATGAAAGCCTTCTCTTTAAAATCAGGAACAAGACAAGGATATCTATTATCACCATTCCTGTTCAGCATAGTCCTTGAAACGTTAGTCAGAACAGTCAGGTAAGAGAAAGAAATAAAAGAGGTATGTATATGAAAGGATGAAATAAAAATATCATTATTTGTAAATGATATGATACTTTACTTAGAAGACCCAAAAAACTCCACCAAAAGACTCTGAGAATTGATAATCAAATTCAGCAGTGAAGCAGGATACAAAATAAACATAAAAAACCCAACAGCGTTCCTATACACTAATAATGAGCTCACTGAAAAATCAATTAGGAAAACAATTAGGTGCAGTAGCACCAAAAGATTAAGTACTTAGATATTAACCTAATTAAGTACATAAAAGACCTCTTCAATGAAAACTACATCAGACTGAAAAAGAAAATCAAGAAGAACATCAGAAAAATGGAAAAATATTTCTTGTTACTGGATAGGCAGAACCAACACAATCAAACTGGCTATATTTTGAAAGCTAATATATAGATTTAATGCAATCCTAATCAAAATATCAATGCATTTCTCACGGAGCTAGACCACACAATCCTAAAAGCAAACCAGGTGGCATCACCACCCCAGACTTGAAGTTATACTATAAAGATACAGTGACTAAAATAAATTGTAGTGGTGCAAAAACAGGCATCTGGATCAGTAGAATAGAGGACA
Source organism: Dolichotis patagonum (assembly GCA_004027295.1). Lineage (NCBI taxonomy): Eukaryota > Metazoa > Chordata > Mammalia > Rodentia > Caviidae > Dolichotis > Dolichotis patagonum. The sequence goes on from PVJX010005406.1 coordinate 44,933, forward strand.
CAGAACTCACCCCCGGCACATATGGTGATTTGATCTTTGACAAAAGGGCCAAAAACAAATACTGGAGGAAAGAGAGCCTCTGTAATAAATGATGCTGGGAAAAGTAGATATCTATAGGCTTAGATTGAGTCTGGATGTGTATATTTCACCATATACTAAACTAAAACCAAAATGAATCAAAGATCCAAATGTAAAAACAGGAACAAATCTGCTGGAAGATAAAATAGGCAAAACTCTCGAAGACATATGTGTAGGCAAAGACTTTCCGAATAGAACTCCAATGGCCCAAGAAATACTGCCAAGACTTAACAAGTGGAGTCATATCAAATTAAAAACTTCTGCATAGCAACAGAAACAACTAACAGAGTGAAGAGATAATCTACGGAATGGGGAAATATTTTTGCCAGGTCTTCTATGGACAGAGAACTAATATCAAGAATATATAAAGAATTCAAATGAGACTCCCCAAATAAAAGACCCAATGAAAACATGGGCAACCAAAATGCATAGACACTTCTCAAAAAAAGTGCAAATGGCCAATAAATACATGAAAAAATGCTCATTATCCCTGGTCAGGAGAGAAATGCAAATTAAAACTACACTGAGATACCATCTTACCACAGAAGGAGTGGCTATCATCAAAACATTTAATTATAACAAATACCAGCAAGGATATGGAAAGAAAAAGGTACTCTATTCTTGTTGGTGGGAATGTAAACTAGTACAGCCTTACTGGAATAGAAATTTCGTTTAACCCAGCTATCTCCCTCCTAGGTTATCTTCCCCAAACAGTTAAAATCATCATATTACAGGGATACATGCATAGCCGTATTAATAGCGGCACAATTTATAACAGCAAGATCTTGGAAACAGTATATATGCCCATCAATAGATGACTAAATAAAGAAAATGTTGTATGCTGCCATAAAGAAAGATGCACTTAAGGCATTTATAGATAAATGGTTGTAATTTTAAAGCACAAGGTTAAGTGAAATAAATCTGACACACAAGCTCAAATATTACATGGTTTCTTGTATATGAGAATATATATACTATATATATATATGTATGTATACAATAAAGAGCAAAATGGAAGATAAATAGGAAGTAGGGAGAAATTCTAATATTTCTCTGAATTACATATTTTGTTGTTTTAAACATATTGCAATATATATGCTAATTTGTTTTATTTATACTAATAGTTTATCTTCACTGAAAAGGAAATTTGGTACTTGTTTCTTTTTTGTAAGAATCTTTTTGGTTTATGTCTTGTATTGAATAACTAATTTGAAGATAATGATACACAATGTAATAACTATTATTCTCATTATCTGGTTATAAAATTTGTTTTTTTTTTAAGAAAAAGAAAAATAGTGACAAACTAACTCAGCTTACTCTACACTCTTGCCACAACTCATAGAACTAAAACCCCCAAATGGAAAAACTTATATAAATTAAGAATAAATTACAAAAAGTAATAAAAATAACAGCTACTGAAAACACATAAACATTAAAAGGCAAGCCAATCAACTGGAATAAAAATATTTTCAATACATATAACAAGCAAAAAGTTAATATTCTTTGGTATATAGAAGTATGCTTGACTTGCTAAGCATGATATTAATATTTCAATAGATGCACAGGTTTGCAGATAAGTCACAGAAGAGGAAATTTAAATGATGAAAACAATAAAATGCACATTCACTTGTTATAAGTGTTTTATGAGCCATTCATCAAATTAGTCCAAAACAAAGGAAAAGGGGCAGCAGATCACATCAGCAATGATGTAGTGTGGCAGGTTGATTAATGGTCTCCAAAGATGTGTGATACATGTGATGGATGTACTGTCAGGATAGGTCCTCGGAACCTATCAATGTTATCAGGCAAAAGAGATGTTGCAGTTAAGAGTTTTGAGATGGGGTGTTTATTCTCTATTACCTGAGCAGGTCCTAAATATAATCACAAATGTCTTTAAAAAGGGAGACAAGAGAGATTTGTCTACAGAAGAGCAGCAGGAAATGAGAGGATGGAAATGAGATGTAGGAGTGGTGTGAGAAGGTCACAGAATGAAGATATAGGTCGGGTAGGGACTAGTCCTGTAAGATTTCCAGAAGGAACCAGACTGCTCATCCCTTAACTTCATCCCAGAAAAACAGATTCTGGATTCTTGACCTTAATGAATTATAAGAGAACTCTCCAATTCGGTAGTAATTTGTTAAAACAGCATTAGAAAATCAATACATCTGACAAAGCAATCTTCCTCATTAACTACGAATAGGAATGTTAATAGTGCAACCTCTTTTGCTATATTCTCACAATAAGTAAGAAAATCCTAAGAGTTATATATCTAATGATTAAATCATTCTATGTATGGGAATTTATTTTAAGAAGGAAATTTGATAATGAAAACAGCTCTTTTATGGAAAAGTCACCATTATTATAATAGCAGCAAACTATAAACAAGTTAAATACAGAAAGAAAAAGAATAAACTATAGACTGAGGATAGCTTATCATTTAGTTGTAAACTACTTATAAATATTTTCTTTATATATATATGCTATAGTATATAACCATGATATTGAGAGTAAAAATCAAGATATAAAGTTAAACACGCACCATGATCTTGATTATCTAAAACTACGCAGAAACAAGATCAGAAGAATATAGGCCAGAATATTTACTAAATGAGGATGATTATTGTTAGACATTCAATTGCCCCATCTTTTTAGGTTTTCCATAATAAATGGGTTTCCATAATAAATTAGTTTTAAGCTAAAATAATTATTAAAATTAGTAATTGGGAATGGAAGAAAAGGGACTTAGGTTTTGAAGCTGGTATGACCAAACCTTGATTTTTTTTTTTTTTAAAGACAGCACCTCACTATATAGTTCATGCTGATCTTGAACTCACTATGTAGCCCGGATTGGCTTCAAACTCATAGAAATCCTTCTGTTCAGCCTCCCGAGTTCTGGGATTACAGGTATACTCTACCATGCCTGACACGGCCAAACTTTGAAAGAAGTAAATCTGAGGAAGCTATTTGGGGCAACGGTAGGCAAGATGAACTAGGAGGTGTAGGGGTCTTGTGGATTTGACTTGCAGAGGAATAGAATAGTGAAGAGTAGCAGCCTGATAGAAGGAAAGTTTGCCTGTATTTTGGGAGAGAAAGTTATGGAAACCACTTAGCATATTTTGGGGAAAATCAGCTAAAACTTCTCTATATTTCACTAAATACTACTAGAAAAAAGAGTAGAGTATGCCCATCTGATGGTACACCCAGCACCTACCTTTTTTGGGCAGAATCTCGAATTGTGCAGCTATCTCCCTTTCTCCTCTACTCAACCCATATAAATGAAGGCGAGATACCCTGGCCCCAGCTGGACAGGGAGGCAGAAGGTGGCTCTGACTTGTCTAAGCTGCTCCCAGAAAGCCCATCCTGCCTCTCTCACTGTGTGTTTCCAGAACCACAGTTCTTAAAACTATGCCCCAGACTCAGTAAACGCTCAATGAGTGTTGATGTGTGACACAGCTCTTGGCATCCCCCTAGCAATTGCTACTGATCAGACATGGAGGTATAACCTTGCTGGTTCCAACGAAGTTGAAGAGAAGGACTTTTACTGTCACTTGAAACATTCTCTGTGTCTAGTAGACTTTGAACAAAGAATCACACCACCCAGTGGCTGTTGGGTTCCATCTTGCTATCTTGAGAAGTCAGGATGAGAACACAGAGAAGAGAAGGGTTGAGGGAATCTCCAAGAAACAGAATCAGAGCTTATCTTCCCTCTACTCCTATACATTTCACTTAGGATCCTTTGTGTTGAAATTTCTAATGTAGAATATAAGGAGGGTTCAATAATGTTTAATGGAAAACTTGAAAATATTTAAAATTTCTAAAAATAAAGTTATCCAGAGACACCACACTGAGCGCTAAAGTTGTACTAGTGCCTCATGATCAGGTCCAGGTTTTCATCCAGTGAAGGAGCTACCTGCCAAGTGGATTGACAGGAAGAGACAGATGTTATCTTTTTGGTCACGGAAAGGGCATACGAGTGAAAGTCTTCTTGGTATAAATACTCAGCAAGTAAGAGTTGCTTGTCTTAGGTTGTGGTGTGTATCAACCAGGATGGAGAACTTTGTCTGTAACCCTAAATAACCTCGACAACAAAAGTTTACTTTTGGCTATGCTGTGTGTCCATCATGGGTAAGTGGATGGACTCTGTGCAGCCAGGGACTTACTTACACTGACAGAACAGTCGCAATCTCAAATGCTGCCAGTGTCCTCGTCAGAGGAAAAGGAAGATCTTCACAATGTGTAACATAGAAAATAAAATAGTCCAGCCCAGGAGCGATGTGCAGAGTCAGCTTTATGTGTGCACTCACCTTGTATGGCCGTAGGAGACTCCACTTGGAGAAGGGCTGCATGCTTGGATTAATGCTCTGCTATTGACATCTTGAAACTTGTAACACTTTTTGAACAAGGGACCCCACATTTTCATTTTGCTCCTGGCCTTATAAATTCTGGAGCCAGGCTAGTGACAGATGTCACTTAATCTTACCTCATCAGCTAGAACTGGCCACCTGGTCCCATCCCAACCACAAGGGAGCGGGAAAGTGGAATTCTGTTTTGCACCAGAAAGAGGGAAACCCCAGAACTATTTAGTGAACAAAATAGAAAATGACTACAGTGTGTGTGTGTCATGGTCTTTTGTTTTGTGCAAATGAGGGAAAGCCTCCTTTTGGTAGATAAATCCCTAGGTGGATAGAAGAACTTATTTTCATAAAATTCTCAGAAACAAGATTCAATATTTGGGAAATCTGTGTGGGAAGCTTAGCCCAGGGGCTGAGAAGGCTCATGAGGTTCCAGGACCTGGGTGCTCTAACAAAGTATGGGGCTCAGTGTGAAGACCAAGGGGCCCGGTGGGAGCATGTGCTCTGCTGAGTGTGTGTGGCCCTGGGAGCTCTCCATCACAGCAGTCAGCTTGGGCATGTGATGAATGAGCATAGGCTGCTGAGCCAGAGCTGCAGCCTGCTTCCCAAGCATGGGGCCATTCCTGCCTTTGGCAAAGGAGGTCCATCAACCCTGGACAGGTGGGATAGGCCTGGTATTTGACAACGACAAAAAAAATGGATGTTATGACTCCAGAAAATATTAAGACTCTAATTCTCTTGCATCAGCATTTGGAAGTAAGAATAATGCCTTTTTAAACTGCTTCAGGCTCTAGCTCCTAGAAAATGTGAGAAGGAGGCTGCTGAACAGGTTACTGGGCTGATACACATGATTAAGTAAAGCAATATGCAAAAGGTGCTCTAGATCTTATCTGGGGTTGGAGAAGCAGCTTATATAGTTACCATGCTCATGGCAAGCTGTGGGAAGGAGCCCTCTCTACCTGGAAGAAGTACCTCTCCCGGTCCTCAGGACGGCTAAAACAGGTGCTATGAGGGCCGCTGAATTCTCCTGTGGAGCAACTGGTTGTACAAGATGCGGATCCCGGGTCTTGATCTCAGCCGGGTGGTGGAGGTTCAGGGATGAGTTAGTGCCTGGAGAAGCTGTGTCCCAGGAGACCTGCTTGGAATCCAGGCATACCCATGGCCACAAGAAAGAGGCCAGAGGGACCAGATGCTCTCTGCGCCTTTTCATATCAAGGTTGGGGGTTCATTTGCGTCTGCAAGTGTAGGTGAGGGAAAAAGGCCCAGTGCAATGAGCATGACCAAATGAGCATTTTGTCTGCATGAGACACTGTTGGTGACCTGCCTAGCTGCCCTGTAACAGGAAGGAGCACCGCCTTTCCACCTGCCGTGTGTGCCGGCTGCTGAAGGATCACAGGGAGCTCCTTCCCCCGAGAGTGGCCTTCAGCTGAGCAGCCCGCTTCATCTGGAAGCTATGAGTCCTCTGTCAAAGAAGGACTGACATGGGCTATAAAAGAGTAGCCTTCTTTTGGGAAGGGTCCACTCATGCTCAGAACTCCTGAGTCCACATCCCTGCTCGGCCCCTTTCCCTGCCCTGTGCTATTTTTCTCACTCTCTTTGCTGTTATCCCTTGTCCAATAAATTTTGTGCACCTGAATCTCCATCTCAGACTCGGCTTCCAGGGAGCCCACTCCTCCTCCTGTGGACTTGAGGAAATGTTTGGCTCCCTCAGGGCAAGGTCCTGGCAGCGGGAGCAGGAGACAGAGGAGGGAAGCATGGCTTTCTTTCTTCATCAGTAGAAACAATCTTTCCAAAGAGTGGGGAGGGAAAGTGATGGAAAAGGGTCTCTGCAAGTCCAAGGGGATCATCACTCATGGCGTGAGGGGTCACAGTCAGCTCTCAGAGAAGAGACATGGGCTGGGATCTGAGCTGAGACCATGTTTCCATGTAAGCCAGTGTGGTCTGGAAAAAAACTTAGTTCCTGTGTTTGTCTTTTTCTCTCCCTTTCCCCTCCTCCCTTATGTCTCGTCCTTATTCGCCTCTTCCTTGGCCCTGCACATCACACAGCTCCATTTCTCAAATTACTACTCATCCATCTGCGCCTTTGTTCCTGCTGTTCCTTCCCTTAGGTTGCCTCTCTCCCCGACTGACCTTTCAAGAGTGACTCCAAGATTCTTTTTCTCTCCTAAATTTTTCTTTATTCTTCTCTAGGGGCAACTGCCTAACCTTCCTTGGACTCCTTCCTTCCCATCTTCCCCGCATCACCAGTACTGACCTTTAAGTAGTGACTACACTAGTTCATTGCACTTCTAGGCTGCAGGAGTAGACCAAAATAAGCTCCTTGAGGTTCAGGACCTTTTCAAATCTCCAGGGCTCTACACAATGCCTGGCATAAGGCATCTGGGCTGGACATCACCTGTGGACTCACCATGGACACATCACCTGTGCCTACTTCAATCTAGTTTCCTTTTATTAGGAGGGGGTGGAGAATCAGAACTTACATGCAGACTCCTCTGAAGCTGGCTCTCAATGAGGTTGAGACAGAGGTTAACTCTCTGGGCTCTTTTGCTTCTGGGGGAGCTGACCTTGCAGTTGGCACTCTGCAGTGCATTGTAGAGGCCAGTCACTAGTTTCACAGGCATTGAGAGGCAGAGCTGAGGCACCCATGCCTGTCATGGACGTCCAGAGTGTGGTATTACTCCAGAGCCTGTGGTTGCCCAGGGGACTTCTGAGCCCCAGTTCCAGGGAGGGAACATGTTTCTGTGTTTGTAGTACAGGAAACAATTCTCTTGCTGAGTCATTGCTGACTATTTTTTGGGTGCCCAACGCTTCCAAAAGTTTTTCAAGTGTCCAATTTCTTGTAATGGATTATTATTATTATTTACTTAATATAGCTTAAATAGTTTTTGTGTTCTACATCCAATCCCTGACTGGTATGGTATGTTTATAGCACACTGAAAGGTCACCTGCGTTCATTTCACAGATTTAGATATCAAGGCCCAGAAAGGGAATTAAGTAGGATGATAAAAGGGTCAAGACTGGAACCCAGGACATTTGGCTTTTTGTCAGTTCTCTTTCTTCTATATCCAAGTGACATTTCTGTTGTTGCTGCCTTCACCTTCCTAGTCTCATTCTCCTCTTATTTCCATGGGTTGGGGAGAATTGGTTTATTGCTTTAAAGTAATTTGATTTTAATACTTTATTGCTGCTGATAAACAGTCACTTAGTGGTTTTGTGCTCCGCAGATTCATCTTTGGACAACAAGTGTTAATTTTGAAACACCAGGGAGGGGCTAGCATTCATCTTTAGTCCCCTTATTTTGTGGCCTTCTGTGTTCTCCATCTATGCTCCTTTAAGGGGCAATTAGGCCATGAGGACTCCTCCCTCATAAGTGAGGAGGAACCTTATAAAAGAGTCTTCACACAGAACTGAGTCTCTGGCCCTTCTGCTTCTTCCATGCGAGGACAGTGTCCCTCTTCTCTGGAGGATGTGACCCTCATCAGAAGCCTAAAGCAGCTGTGCCTTTATCTTGGATTTCCAGCTTCTATAGTGGTTAGAAATAAATTTCTATTCTTTATACATTTCCAGATTTCTTGGGCAGGCAAGATGGTGTATCCTTGTAATCTCAGCACTTGAAAGACTGAGGCAGGAGGGTCACTGAAGGTTCGAGACCAACCTGAGGTACGTAGTGAGTTCAAGGCCAGCCTGGACTACATAGACAGACCCTGTCTCAAAAAAAAAAAAAGTCTCAGGGATTCCATTGTAAATGCACAAACAGACTAGGACATGCTTACGTAGCCTCCAGAATGTAAACTGGTTTTAGCAAAAGTCCACTGTGAAATGTGGTGGTCTTGTATTCATCTCATTAAAGAAGATGAGCATCTGCTTCCTTTGTCAAACCATGAACCATTCATAAAATGGTATATTTACTCTGAATTTACCATTTGGGGCCGTCTAACTAGTAAAATGTAAAGTTTGCTTCAAAGAATTCTGTTCCCGTTTGGCCCGGCTTAAGAACTTCTATGAAGCAGCTCAGGGAAGATGATGTATCCTGTCCTCAAAGAGCAATGCTGCGCCAGGTGGAGAACCACGGTGACATGAAGAGCACAGTGGCCACAGCTGAGACCTCCTTCATCACTCAACCCTGGTGTTCTCTGTGGTTTTAAATAAGCTTGAGAGCGATGATACAGAGTTTTAAAAATAAAAGCCTGTGGGGCTGCTGTTGGTCTTAGCTCCTGGCATCAGCCTCCCCACCCCTGGCTCCAGCACATGGCAGGACCCAAGGCCCAGTCCCCAGGGTCTTGTCCTCTTGCTCCACAGCCACCTTAGGCCTGCTCTGAGGTCCAGTCTAGCCAAGAGTGGTCAACAGGGCAGAGAGAGTGAGAGTGACCCACGTGTGCAGAGATAAGGCCTCAGTTTGTTGATTCAGGGGCGTGTTTATTCTCTAAATAAACTTTCCTGCTTCAAAAAGTTCTCTTTCGACTGACACTGAGTGTTTCCCTGCTACTCTTTCCCAGGGGAGAGGCTTGTGTTTTGCTTTTTATAAACTTATATCAACTGTTCCCACACTCATGCCCACTGGAAGCCAAGCTCCTTTGATTCCTTTTCCTTGCACAGCCATGGTGGGAGGGGGGTGCTAGGGCGGGATTGGAAGTCACTCATCCTTTCAGATTGCCCTGAGGTTACGTGGGTTTGAGGGGTTCCTTCCCCAGGACAGGAAACTTGCAGGGCTGCGGACAGACCATTCTCTGAGGTTGTGTAAGAACAGGCCATACAACTCCAAGAAGGTCAGTCACCCTGCTCCAGTTTTAAAGACAATGGCACTGAGGCCCTGGGTGTGTGTATGTGTGCAGGAGTGATTCATCCATGACTCTCCCATGACAGAGAGAGGAAGGGAGAGTTCAGTCCAAGCACTCAGCCTCCTGCCTCTCTTCCTTTCCAACCGACAGGGCATGTTTCTTCCTGTAGCGGTTAGCTATTGCCACCTAATAAGTGATCCCTAAACTTAGTGGGTTAAAACAACTACTTGATTCATTTATGATATGTGAGAGTTGTTAATTATGTCTGGGCACACCTGAGCAGTTCTTTTGCTGATCTTACCTGGGGTGACCTGTGAGTTTGCAGTTAGCTAAGCTTTGATGTCCCCATTTTCTTGATACAATTGGTGGGCTGCTGGCTGGGGGACTAAACTACAGAGTCTCCTATCCTCAATTGGGTGGGCCTGGGCTTATTTACTGAGTGGTAGCTTATTTACTGGTTGGTAAGAACAGCAAGAGAGAAAAATCCTAGTGACCAAGCACTTTTCGTGTCACTACTTTCATGTCATTTGCTGCTATCCTATTTATTAGTCAAAGAAAGTCACATGGGAAAGCTCAGATCCAAGGGTGAGAGAAAGACTTCATCACTAGATGGAAGGAGAAGCAAGCTCGCTTTGCAAGGTGTCGGTCCAGAGTGGGGAGAACCTTGGCCATTTCTGCAATCTACCATGGTTACAAATCGTGCAGTGGCCCACAGGCTCCTGGAGTGGCCCTCAGTCCAAGGTCCAGTGTCCTATTATTTCCCTGCACTGATGATCATGCAGTATATTGTTTTAAATCACTTGCTTCTTTTAACTTTAAGTCCCTGGTAGAGAGAAAGAACCTTAAGTGGTTAGAAGATAAGTTTGGTGTGGGGACCAGTGTGATGCCTGGGCCCAGCAGAACACCCTGTTGGCTGTAATGGTGCTGAGATGTCTCATGACTCACACTCTTCCCTCATCCTGGACCACACCATCCCTTCTTTTCAATGTTGATCCACTGTCAACAGAAATCCCACGGTATTCTCATTTGTTTGATTCTCCCTCAGCTAGCTTCTATGACTCTCCGATCATGGGAGACTCTATTGATCTCTATCTTTTCCATCACACGCTTAATAGACTCCTTTCCCAAGGGCATTTGAACTGTAAATACATATGGAAGGGCCAGACCTATGTATTCTCCCAAAATGGGTGCAACTCCTCAGAATATGGAAAATCAGCATCATCAGTCTTCAAGAACATATGTAATTCAAGGACAAGTAAGTTGGGGTGGATGAGTGGTGATTGTGAGGTGTCCCATATTATCTGAAAGTTTGCACTGCATTCCTTACTACACTGAATCTGGGAGATCAGGTCACAAAAAGTATCTTCAATCCAGAAATATGAAGAACCCTGAATTCTAAACTTGAGAGTTGGAAGGAAACAGAGAACAAGAGCAAGAGTGCCTTTCCCCTCTATGGGGAGCTTTAGGCCAAGAGGAATAGGGTCCAGGTCAACCAGGGGCATCTCTTGGACAGTCAGCAACTTTCTGGATGCCCATTCCCAAACTAGGCTCTGTATGGCCTGCAAGGAGGGCAAGAGCCACGATACTCACTCCAGAAACATCCCTCTGAAAAAAGAATAGGGAAAAGACTCCCTGTATAGTTGCTGGTAGGGCTGTAGGTGGCAGTGGCCAAATGGGGAAGAGAGAACCTCATCGTGAACTTCTGTGCCTCTCACAAACCCTTGCAGCAGTTTAGCACTTAAAGAAGCAGCACTGACTGCATTCAGACAGTGGCACGGTGGGTTGTGATTCAAGCTGACACTCACGATCGCAAGTTGCAACCAGTTTATATTATGATTACTTAGATTTACAGAAGGTTATGCAAAGGAGAATCAGGACACCCAGTGTCTCCTCATCAGGAGGGCTAGCAGTTCTCCAAGAACACAACTTTGTTGGCCTCCTCAACCATATGGCCACCATGCTGGGAAGCCAAGGTGCGTGGGTCACCTTGGTATAGAGAAACCACAGCCTTTGATTCCCAACAATATTTTATGCCATTTGCAAGAGAGCACCAAGGCCTGCTTGCCAACTCAACACTTTACAATTATTCTGTACTATCACAGAAACAGGAGAATGCAAAGACCAAGGCCAAAGTCATTCTGATGCTCACATTGGTCCAGACTTGATGTTAATGCTTTACACACATGTAAAGCAACAAGTGATCCTTGTTTCTATTAGTTCTTATGATGCCTGAGCTTCCACTCATTATGCCTGTCTCCACAGTTGAAGGTAGAATCTATAGGAGGACAGAGAAGTCTGAGTTTAGTCTTCCATAAGCAATGTAAGCCCTTAAGAAAGCCTTTTGTAGAGCAGTAGCTGTGGAAGACAAGGATTTGTGTCTTAGTTACTTTTCTCTCATTGCATAGACAAAATAACTGAAGCTCAAAATGAAAGGTTTATGTAGCTTACAGTTTGTGGAGGTTTCAGTCTGTACTCAGCTGGCTCCAAGGTAGGGTGGCATGGCTGAGGGGCAGCCATTCATGGCAGCTGTGGCAGATTCCAAAAGTGGTAAGGCAAAAAGGGCAGAAGGGGTAAAAAGAGAAAAGCACAGCTCCTTTCTTCCCTTATATTTTATGCCAGCTACCTACTTCTGGGTGGGGACAGCACTCACACTGCCAATCCCAGCACTAGACAATGAACCAATCAGAAACACTAAACTCAGCTGCCTTGGAAAGGCCCACCCCTCCTGATCATATGAGGCTTTGGGGGGACAACCAAACACAAACCATAACACCAAGGCATGAAAGGCCTTTCTAAATTCCCCAAAGCTCTTTGGATACTGGGTGGGTTCAATGACATCCCACTCTATGTGTTGGCTTAGCAACATGCAGACTGTGCCACATGACAGAGGTGGAAATCCTTCCTGTGCTCAGGGTGGAGGAATGGGAAGCAGGGAATTGAGACCTGCTCCTGCACTCCTTGTAGGTAAAAATCCAGGTGGTGGGGGATGTGCTTGGCAATCCAGGAATGAGGGGAGCATCAGTTACCCACCTGAGAGAGGAGGTAGAGTCTTCCTTGGAGAGTGGCCTCTATAACCACGGCAAGTTTACATTGGAGTAGAAAGAGCAGTGAGGCTGGGTTTTGCTGAGGCCCTGAGATATCCCTGCCTTTTCTTCCTGTGGATCCTGTTGGGCTGAGAATTGATCTGGGAATGTGTCGGTGGTCCTTAGAAAGGGGCAGGAAAAGGACTGAGAAGCAACCAGGGAACATTATGATGCCAGGCCAAGGGAGACCCCCGCATCACCCTAAATAGAAGCTGAGGAGAGGGCAATGTTAAGCATCAGATGGAGTGAATGTTTGAGATAGAATCCCTGATATCAGCTCAAACAGCTTCTCAGCACCAGCAGCCCCAACTGAAGGACGTGGCGTAGCCTGGAACTGACTGAGATTGGGTTTAATAACCATATCCCACTGGACTGACTACTTACCTTACTAATTTCCTACGAGCTCTGGAGTCAGCAACAATTCCCCATGATGGTTCATCCAGAGAGGAGCTTAATAGCCCATATGCTAGTTCCTCAGCAACAGGTGAAATTAATGAAGAAACCCTAGCTATACATCTCCATGATGCTGGCTGTGCAGTGAGAGGCCATTGGTGCTGTTGTGAGCAGCAATGATGTCACTCTTGGACTCCTGTCTGTCAAAATGATGTGTTATTTTCTGTCCTCTTAGACTCAGGAAGGGGAGTCCTGCCTCGTAGAGGCCAGCCCACCTATCACATCCTCAGAAACTCAGTCTCATGAAGAGAAATGCTTGATCATGGCCTTATGACAAGTTAATTAAGAAGCCCTCATCTGCTCCCCACAGTGGGAGCCCCTCAATGCCCAAAATCTATGTCATCTGCTTTGAAGCAGGGTGGGTCAGGCCTCCAGATCCCCTGAGCCTTTTCCCAGCTCTGAATCCCTACCTGGAGACGGGCATATGCCAAGGCACCTTGCCTCAATGGGAGCCCTCTGTGCCGACCCTTGCCCCTTGCTGGGAAAACCAGATCAGGGCAGACCCAGGTAAAATTCTCAAGTACTGGGGAGAAAACATCCCAGCAGCCCAATGTCGAGCACCTTCATGGACATTTGGGAGCCCTGGTTACGGGCTGATAGGAAGACAAAGGCTCTGCGTGGGAAGTATAGGATGGCCATGTCCTCAACCAAGCTGTGCCCTGAGTTAGACTCCCACAGTTCAGTCAGGAGACAAGGATTTAGGGCTAAGTTTATCTGGGACATGGAGGAAACTGCAGCAGAGGGGGAGAGGAGACAACCAGTGAAGAATGTGCTATGTATTCAACTCCTGTGGGCCACTGGGGTCCAGAGCTTATGGAGAACTTTAGAAGACAAGGCAGGACTTGTGCCCCAGAGGTTCCCCCTCTGAGCAGGAAGGGATGTGGGATGTTTATCCACCACTTCCGTCCAGCATGGACTGAGGGCTGCTGCTGGGGACATCAACTCTCAAGCACGGCAGCCCTGTACACATGGGCTGAGTGGGTTCAGAGCAGCCCCCAAGTCAGTGAGTAATAGTTGTTCTTAAGAAGCAACTTTCAGTGTGAGAGATGAATGAGAGGTGACCAGTTATTGACAGAGATCTGCTCTATCACCCAAGCTGACTCTTTAGTTGGTGGTTTGTTCCTGTGCCTCACTTCCTGTCTCTTTGTTTCTCTGTCTGTACTTGGACTGAGGTTATCCTCCTACCCTACGCGGTCACTAACCACCTTCTTTGGATTGGTCTTTTTCCTGAGTTTCATCAAGCAGCTCCTTGAACTCCTGTCCACACCCAACAGGTTCCAGATGTGGACTGCAGCAAGACTTCCTTATAAACTGCATTTCCTCATCCAGGCTGACACCCAGGCTGCACTTCCTCATCCAGGAAAACTTATTCTGGTACCTTCATCTTAACTCTAATTCCTCTCCTCAGATTTATGTTTCAGAGATTTTAGCGCGTGCGTGCATGCTTGTGTGTGTCTGTGTGTCCCATTCCAGAGAGACGCCCTGAGTACTAAATTTGTAGTAAGTTACCAGTGTATTCTTCCTTTTATTGTATTCTGCTTTTTTTCCATTTTCTTGTTCCTTTTTTCCCCTTTCTCCTTAATCAGATACTATATCCTCTAGGAAACTGTTGGTCTAGAAGTAAGAAATCATGAACTAAAGGTAAACACTTAGGTCTTGTTCCATGGTGGGGAGGGGAAGGGAGGGGAGAGAGGATGAGAGAGAGAGAGAGAGAGAGAGAGAGAATGAAACCAAAGACAAATGAGTACCTTGCTGAGATGTATAGATTTTCCAGGGCCCCACCAGTCTACCTTGCCTGGCTGGACATACCAAATCACCAAGATAGCGGAGCAGATACTTAGCTAAACCAGAACAGAAGGCAAACTCTTTGTTAGAAAGAACCATTGCAGTCATTGTCTTCTAAGCAAAAATGAGACTGGAAGTTAGAAGGATGTAACAAAGTAGGCAGCTGTTTGAAGATGGGCACAGAATATTCCAAATCAAAACCTGGTGATCGATGCTACTGAACTACGCATGTAACAGTGGCAAATGTTATGAGGTGTGTATTTTTACCACAATTATGAAACTTAAAAAAGAAAATATTTATGTATTGTTAAAAAATAAAGCAGAAGACAACCCCCAAACCAATTCTGAGTGGCACAATTGTTGGAAATTTGGAGAGTGGGTGACTGAGGGAGGAATCTTGTGGATGACATTGATAAATACTCTTTACAGTTTTTCAAGACCCAGGATCCTGGCAGTAATTCAGAGCCTGGATCAGACAGAAGGCAGTTTCTGGAAGAGAGAAATTAAGCATCTGGGCAATTTTTACATAAACACCCCCTCTAGCACCAAAATGGCATGATTGCTGCTGACGTGTTTTGGCCAGGACACTCACTGTCTAAAGAGAAGCATGCTGGTGTGAAGGTCAGGCTGGTCCAGAGGAGGCAGAAAGCTTTCTTGCGTCCTAAAGGAATAATCATTTTGGTTGAGCGAGAAATCCTGGAGTTATGGAGACTGTCCAGCTTTCTGCCAGCAAGGAAAAAGCAAGTTTCAGACCTGGGTCTTCCCAGGGCTGAAGGAGGGAAGAATCACCCTTCTCTCCTGGAAGTCCTGGCCCCTGATTCCAAGGCTTTAGGGCAAAAGTGGCACCTACTTTTAGGACGCTGGAGGTAGACAGAGCGCTCGCTGTCCTTGGGGACCTTTGGGAATTAGAAACATGGTTGGAAATTGCCTTTATTTCCCAAACAAACCCAAGTCAAGCCTGAAGTTTCCAGGGAGCCTATGCCAGTGGTGGGGACCTATTCTCTCTTCAGCAGTCTGGGGGAAGTTTAGACATTTAAGTTTAGACATTTAATCTACATATATCCCTTTCCATGACCTCCGATGGGCCAAAGCATTCCCTGAGTGATTTCTGTGAGTTTTTGGGTGTTTCCTTCCTCTTGTTGTGTTTGGTCCTGGATGTTACATCCAAACCTCAAATATTTATTTTGTCTACATATTAAATGTGGACACACTCAGAACTTTCACTGTTTTTCCCCAGTAAGGTCTGAGGATTCAGCATCTTCAACTAATGCTAAAAGCTCTCTTTCCCTTGCCTCACTCTCCTCTGCCCATCTCTCCCTTTCTTCTTTCTCTATCTTAGGCACCAGTGACTCCTTCCACTGCTCTAGTGGAGTTCTTTTCCTTCTTTTCTCAAGTTTTAGCATCTGCTGGCAGTGGAGTTTGGTTCTATCCCAGGAGCCTGCTCCAAGCAATCTTTCCAAACAAACATAATGCGCTCCAAGAGTGGACTTCTGAGAAATTCAGCTCCTCCAGCTCCTTAATTAGGAACAATTTAGCTGACCTGAGAAAGACATTAATTCATCATGAATTAATTAATTAGTCAAATCATCATCTGCTATTGACAGGGAAATAAAAAAAAAAGAGTAACCTTGCAAATATCTGAAATGAAGCACTCTTACATCATCAGATCAAAGATAGTAGTAACAAAAAAATGATTAACAATCCAAACCCATCAAAGTGTATTTTACACCATGTGCACGTGAATGCCCTGGGGATCTTACTACATGCAATAGATGCTGACTTAGTCGTACCGTAGTGGGGCTGGCAGTTCTGCATGTCTCATAAGCTCCTAGGTGATGGTGGTGCCACTGGTCCACAGATCACACCTGGGCTAGCAAAAGCCATAGACCCAGAGTTTTCAAAGTAGACTGCTATTGAAATTACCTGAGGAGTTTAAAAATGCTGATACTTGGACCCATCTCAAGATTCTCATGTAGCTGAGAACAGCTAGGCATTGGTAGTTCCAAAGACTTGCTATGATCTGAATGTATAGCTATAGTTGAGAACCGCTGCCATAGGGTACAGCATCAGCACATGTCTTAATATTTGATTTTTTTTTTAATTATAGAACTTCAGTCTGCAGAAAGGTAGACAGGTGAAAGGTACAACTCCTTGCTCAGGTGGTGACCAATTACCACTTTCCAAGCAGTCCTCAGGAGTTCTGGGTCTATTGGGCATGGTGACACATGTCTGTAATTCCAGCACTTGGGGGGCTGAAGCAAAAACACTGCTACGAGTTCAAGGCCTGCGTGGGGTATGAAGTGAGTTCAAGGTCAATTTGAACAGCGTAGTGAAACCTGTCTTAAAAAGATAAGGAAAAAAATAATAAGGTTCATGGAGAGAACTTTGTAGGAAGAGCTTTTGAATTACTGTGACAAGTAGATAGCTTTGTTATCGAAAGCCACTTTGCAAATTAAATTCAATTAATTAAGCATTTCTTAATTCCTCCTTGATGCCAGGCCTTGTTGGTACTGGAGAGACAATCAGTACAATGTTAAGATGAACTAAAATTAGAATAAAGCGATAAAGTAGTGGTAAAATAAAACAACATAAAACAACATAAAATGGTGCAAAATGTAGGATACATTAGACATAAGAATAATGTACATGATTAAAAAGCTTTGCTATGCTGTTAAATTGAATATATGAAATAGCCAATATGTAATCTTTTTTAAAAAATTTTATTTAAAGAGAAAAAAAGCAAAACAGAAAAAAGGGTAGAAATAATACAGAATTTCAAAAAAAACATTAAGAAATCACTACTTGATAAATTATATATTGTCTTCTTAGAAATAGTTGTTCATGTTACAAAATTCAGGCATACAAAGTGAACAAACAGTGAGGCTGCAAACAGTTCTGTTCAACGACCCAATAAAAACTTGGTAATATGGTTATCAATCCCACACACTTAAACATACATGCTGTTATATCCTTTAGCGCATTTTCTTTTCCTCCTTTTGCTTTTTAAGTACATTATCTGTTTAGTTATATCATGTTTCAGCTTGCTCAGTACCTTATTGATCGGTTTTGTTGTTGTTATTTCCTTTTTAATCACCTTATATAATTCTGTTGTTTTGTTTTTGAGTTTCTCATTGTCTGTGTCACATGGATCAGCTTTGATGGAGTTGGGAGTTTTTGGAGGTATTTTGTTACCTTGTTTTCTCATGTTCTATTGTTTTATTTTTATTTAATTTTTATTAACTTGGAGGTAGTAATATATAACAAAACAGGATGGAATAAAGCCAATTGAGACAGTATAGTGAAATTGGCACAGAACATCACAACAAGTCACCAGGACAACAGTAATAGGCACCATTGTATATCTCGTTATCTTCAAAATAGTTATTCTTCTATATAGGTACACCAAAATCAAAAGAAATACACAACATTATAGAACACATTAAAACAGAAAATTGAATAGAGCAACACCGTTAATCAGGACAAAGCAAAATGGTGATAAAAATATTTGCCTTCAGAGATAGTAGAAGGAAACTACCCCCACTTGCTGTACCACATATGGTCACCTCCCAAGAGATACCCAGATCCCTGGATCCCAATTGTTAACGGGGAGGGGGAGAGTTGGGTTGGGAGATGTGGTATGTTTGATTCTAAGCCCACGCCCCGGTAGGCGGCAGGCTGGTTACTGGTTGGCTCAGCACCCTAAGTTCCAACATGGCCCCAATATGTAATCTTATGTGACTTACAAAAATGGCAGCTTCATAAGGCTCAAAAGTAACAATATGATTAAAAACTAAATTTTTAATCACAAAGGAAAATAAGATTAAAAGTAAGAATTAGTCTCAGGAAGAGGTCCCTGGGGAAGCCATCTGAGATAAAAACAGAGCCTGGGGCTGGGCGCCCACTCATTTATCCTTCGTATCTGTAGCTTCCTGAGGCCTAGGATCCCGGTGACCAGGGTCCTGAGGGAAGTGAGGCCTTGGCAATGGCTGGGGGGGGGGTTGGAAGTGTCCCTTAACTGCTTTTAAAACATCTGCAGGTGGCTTTTTCCCCAATAGGTGGCAAGTTGTTTCATTCAGTCCACTGGCAAATAGCCTGTAGACTGCCAAAATTTTTATTAGAGTCTTACAGAACAATGCTGCTGCCAGGCCAGCCAACTTTGCAAATTAAATTCAATTAATTAAGCATTTCTTAATTCCTCCTTGATGCCAGGCCTTGTTGGTACTGGAGAGACAACAATAAATCGGAGAGCAGAGAAGGGGTTGTTGGTTTTGGGACCTTGGGATGGAATGAGGGAGTATTGCAAGTTGGTGTCTCCCAGGAGTAGATTCTGAGATTAAGTTTAACATGCAAATCCATCAGAGATCTGGAGATCAAACGGGGGTGGGGGTGTGGAATAAAGCAGGACCAGGCATTGAGAGGCTCTGGCATGCAATTCACTCTCAACCCAGACCTCAGCTGACCCCACAGCGAGCTCTGAGATTGGGACAGCTCTTTACAGTCTCTCAAATTGTAGGGAATGTCCTCAGTCTTTATTATCCCTCAAAGTCCAGTCACGGAAATGATGCATGAAACAAGAGTTGAATTGCAAATACAATTATGAAAATACTAGAAAACTTATTTCTGATGTAGTACTTTACATATTTCTTTAATGATGCTTTAAAGATTCAGATGTAGCAGAGTATCTAATTACTATTGCATTTAAAAAATAATGCTGAACACAAATGATACCTATAACAGATGTTCATAAGCAAATGGAATATGAAAAATATGTGAGTTTCATAAGTGACGAATCCACAAGTGTTGCTAATAATGCTATGTTTAAATCATAGTTGAAGGACGGGATAATGTTAGTTATTTTTAGTTAAGTAAATATTAGTTAGTTTTTTTCTTCTACTCAGGTTCAGGGATCTTCTAAACCTAATCCATATCCAGTCAAAAGAATGTGGGTGAAAGATCCTTAGAGTAAATATGGTAGGGAGTCAAGAGATAGCAAGGCACGCACATGTTGTGTCAGATATTGTATTAGTTAGTTTTCCCATTACTGGGACAAAATGCCCTTTGCTCTTAATTGATAGAAGGAATTAATTTTAATTCACAGTTCAGTCAGCTCAGTCCATGATTGGCAAGCTCTGAAGACAAAATGGCATAGTCGAAGGGCTTAGTAAAGGAAAGCTGCTCATGGCATGGTAATCAGGAGAGAGAGGGAGAGGGGGAGGAGAGAAGAGGAAGAAAGCAAGAGGAGAAGGGAGAAGGGGAGAAAGTCTCAGGGAAAAGAATATACCCTTCTAGGTCGTGTCTCTACTGACCCAAGAGGAGCCCCGTCTTTTAACAGCACAGTCAGCTATGCACTCATAAATGAACCAATTCACTGATGAGTGTAGTGTCCTCATGATCCAGTCACCTTAAAATGCCTCATCTCTGATTATGAGAGTTCTGGGGAAACATTTTAGATCCAAGCCATCATATTTCACTCTTGACTTCCAAAAGACTCATATACATCTCATTATATGAAATGTATTTAGCCCATCTCTAAGAGTCACCAATGTCTTAATGGTTCTAGAATTGCTGAAAAGTCCAAGTCCAGAGTCTCCTCTGAAACTTAAGGCAAAGTCTTAAGTGTGGGCCCCTACACAAACAAGAAGGAAAGTTGTGTCAACTTGAGAAGTCTAGAAGCTTAACTAAGTAACTCAGCAGCTCTCCTGGGGTGTAAAGGACATGCCGTCACAGTTACCTCTCTTAGATATTGTCCATTGTGTCAATTTGAGAAGGTCAGAAGTCTAACTAAGTGATTCATCAGGGGTCTGGGGTCCTTAGTTTGTAAACATCCTTAGACTGTGCAAGAGAAGAGCATGGAGATGGTGTCAGTGCTATATCCACCCAAGGGGCATAGCCTGCTTACATATAAGGGATGAAAAGAGGCTTGCTCTTCCCCACTTTTGCTCTTGTTGCTTTCCTATATTCTGTGACCTTGAAGTGTTGCCCCAGTGACACCTTGGAGCCAGCAGATTATGGGCTGAAACCTCCACAAACTGTGACCTAAATAAATATTTCCTTCTTTCATTTTGGGCATTGAGTATTTTGTCCCAGCAATGAGAGAAAAGTAACTGACATAAATACTTTCAATATATAATGGTGTAGGGATGACATTCTCATTCTAAAAGGGAAGAGTAGGGAAATGAAACCAAAATGAGAATGAAACTCAAAAGGGCATACATTAAATCTTGTAGTTCCATGTTGAAAATCTAAAAAAGGTTATAGAAAATGTGTACCCTAAATGACTTGGGCATCTCCACTCCTATGGCTTCGCTGCAATTCTGAATAGAAGCCTCCTCGATCCCACAGCACTTACATTCTGCACCCTAGTAACATCAGTATCATTATGTCAAGGTCTGCTATCAGTTTAAGCAGTAGTTGAGCCCCCTTGAAACACCATGGTTTCAGTGGGCATTGAGTGTCTAGATGACCTTACCCAGTGAAATGACTCCCAGGAAACCAATTTCCTAGCAGGTCTTCTTGAGCAGAGGGCCTAAGGGCTCTCTTCTCAAATGGAAATTTTATACTTTTTAGCCTGTGATGTGTGGAGTTTTGCTAATTCCTAAAATTCCTTCAAGCCATTTTCCTATTGTCCTGATCTTTTTAATGATAATCTTTTCAACAACCACACTCTCATTTCCTCCAATTTTACAGGTGTTTCTTTTCTGGCCAAGCTTTGGGTCCTTTAGTTCTGCTTTTGTGCTCCTGATTCTCACTGAAAATCTGACTGAAAGCAGTCACCAGTATCCATGCTGCAGTCTTAACTTTGAGCTTCCTTGAAATTTCTTCCAACAGGTAAATTGGCCTGATGCCCTCAACCACAATCTTTCAGTTTCAGGGCATGGATATATACAAGTTTTCTTCCAGAACTTAACACACATGCCCTCTAGCCCAAGTGCCAAGGGAGTCTTTACTCACAATGAAACTGTCTGAGCCTGGCCTTTACTGGCCACATTCTTATTAGCATTCCAATTTTCTGAGCTCTGACCAGTATCACACATCAAGCATTGCTTACAACATTCTAGGGCTTCTCTAACTAATCTCCAAGCTTTACCAGACTCCACCTGTAAACCAGTTCCAAGGGCTCCTAACAGTATAATGGTTGATACATCGTGTCAACCTTAGAAGTTTGGAAATTTAAGTAACTCAGCCTTAATTCAAGTAACAAAGCCTCACTTTGTTTTTTTTTTTCCATTTAAGAGAAAAAGACAAAGAAAAGTAAAACAAAAAGCAAGAGACAAACAAATAACAACAAGTAATAAAAAAACAATATAGACTTTCAAAACAAGATGATAGGAATTTAACAATGGTTTTTATATTGTATATTGTTATCTTCAAAAGGATTGCTTGGATTATCAGATATAGACATGCAACATTGATCTAGTCATATGAATATTAATTGTTCTTTTCCAAGAACTAGTGGAATTAGTAGTATAGTCATCATAACTATATTATATATGATAACACACAAATTTATGTCTTTTCCCTTTTCTCTTCCTTCTTTCCTCCTTTCCCCTATCCTAGTTACTTTTCCCCTTCAAGAAGTTTCTTATCCTTATGCAATATTTATTTGAGATTTTGGATCTCTCAGTTTCTTACACTAGGGAGCCAATATGGTGTTTACACATGTGAGTTTGATTTATTTCACTTATGAGTATGGTCTCAAATCATGTTCATTTATCTATAAAAGCCTCCATGCAATCTTTCTTTATAGCTGATTAGTACTCCATTATATAAAAATACCACGTCTTTTTTATTCATTCTTCATTTGAAGGGCATTTGGATTGTTTCCAAGGCTTGACTATTACAAATTGTGCTGCTATAAACATGAGTGCATATGTATCACTGTGATACAATGTTTTGAATTCTTCTGGGAAAATGCCCAAAAGCAGAATAGTTGGGTCAAATGGAACCTCTAATTCTAGGTTTTTGAGGAACCTCCATATTTATTTCTACACTTGATCTTAGCCAAAAGGCCTGGAAGCAATCCACATTTATTTCTATAGTGGTGGCACTAGCCTAAACTCCCACCAACAGTGGAGAAGATTTCTTTTTTCCTCATAGCCTCTCCAGAATTTGTTATTGGTTGATTTCTTGATTTTGCCCATTCTTTCTGGAGTGAGACAGAATCTCAATGGAGTTTTGGGAGTCTTCTGTGTAGAGTATCATGTTATCTGCAAATAGTGATAATTTAACTTCTTTTCTTATCTCTATTCCTTTTATCTCTCTCGTTCAATTGCTCTGGCTAAAGTTTTCAGAACTATATTGAATAGGAATGGTGATAGTGAACATCCTTGTCTGGTTCCTTATTTTAGGTTGAAAGTTTTCAGTTTTTGTCTATTTAGTAAGATGTTGGCTATTGGTTTATCACATATGGCTTTTATCAGATCGAGGTAAATATCATCTATTCCAATTTTCTGTTGGGTTTTTATCATGAGTGAGTATTGGATTTTGTCAAAAGGTTTTTCTGCATCTATTGAGATGATCATGCAATTCTTGTCTTTGGCTCTGTTGATATGGTGTAGTATGTTTATTGATTTGCATATGTTGAACCACTCCTGCATTCCTAGGATGAATCCTACTTGATCATGGTGTATAATCTTCTTCCAGTATTTTATTGAGGGTTTTTGCATCTATGTTCATTAGGGACTGGCCTGTAATTCTCTTTTTTATTTGGGAAGGGTCCTCACTTTGTAAACATCCTGAGTATGAGCAAGGGAAGGGCACCAAGATGGTGGGAGTGCCTCACTCGCCCTGGGAGGTGGGTAATGTGCTTACAATATAAACAAGGAGAAGAGGCTCACCCTTCCCCCTTTAACTCTTGTTGCTTTTGCTGTCTTCTATCACCATGAGTTGTTGCCCCTCCATTTGTTGTTTGTGTACAGGAATGCTATTGATTTTTGAGTGTTGATTTTGTACCCAGCTATGTTACTAATGAGCCTCTGATATTACTCAAATCTATATAATTCTTAAGTCTTTCCTTCTGGTGTTCAAGGAAGTTTTTCCTTTTTTGTGATGCTGCAAGTCAAACTCTAGGCCTTATGCATGCTAGACAAATACACTACTACTTGACCTATATCCCTAGCCCCATCACAGTATTTTCTTCTTAACCACTTGATGGTTTACCTTGAGCATCACTCAGGCAGTGCATTTGTTTACATAAAAACTGTCTTGAGCATTACTTGGGCAGATGTCATTTCAACCAGTCATTTCTTGTTTGTAGGAGATAAACATGTATATCTATTTGTTCTATATTGACTACCTTTCCATACTTTTTTATTTAGAATGGCGTA
This sequence comes from Dolichotis patagonum, assembly GCA_004027295.1. Taxonomy (NCBI): domain Eukaryota; kingdom Metazoa; phylum Chordata; class Mammalia; order Rodentia; family Caviidae; genus Dolichotis; species Dolichotis patagonum. The sequence continues at coordinate 68,788 of PVJX010005406.1, forward strand.
TTTGCCTTTAATATTTGCTTCTAGCGAAATCTAATAGTAAGTTCTAGTTCTACTCTAGTTTACTAATTCATGTTTATTTGTGCAAAATAACATGTAAGTTTTGCTAAAATCTATAAAAACTCTTATTGTAAGTACATTTGATGCAATTTTTATACATCTCCAAAAATCAGTGATATTCTTTTATAATACAAAACGGACATGTTTGGGACACTGAGACTGAGTGGGAAGTGCCGAAAGATCTGCAAAAGAAAGAACTAAAAAAGGGAGAAATGTTAGGATATCAGACAGGAAAAATCTGTGTTGTGAAATGGAAAGACAAAGCAGGCATCTCCTTATTGTCAACAGAAATGGTAGAACTTTAAAGAAGAAATGAAACTTAAAAAATTCTAGTAGTGGTCAATGATTATAATAATTCCATGGATGGTGTTGATATAGTTGACCAACATCCAAGAAGCTATCTTATATCAAAAAGTGAGGAAAACATATTATTATAAAATATTTTTGTACCTTCTGGACCAAACAATATGGAACTCATTTGTTATTTATTCAAAACAAGTGGTTTCAAAAAATCATTTACAATTTAGATTAGAACTAGTAGACCAAATAATTGAAAAATACAGGATAATGAAACACCAATGAACACATCCATCATCAACACCTTCATCATTATGTTTAGTGGTTAAATGTTTTATTGAAATTATGCCACCTACAGAAAACAAAGGAAAGGTCAGCATGACAAAGTAAAATGTGCTGTTTCAAGGATGACAATAATGCAAATAGAATTCAGAAAGATGCTAGGTGCTACTGTTCAGACTGTAATGTTGCTTTGGGTATTAAATATTGTAAGGTATATCACACAAAGAGGAGTTATTGAATAAATTTGATAAAAGTGTTGTTTTTATATTTCCTGTTATATTACCCGATAAAAATTAATGAAAAAATGTGTAACTTTTAGTTATGTTGTATTTAAATAATTAGACTAGTAAGTAGTTAGTCTGTCATGAAACTATCATCTCAAACAAGATAGTATATCAAATAAAATGTCTGAATTTCTTTGCCTGATATTTCTATGGTTTACATTTAGATGTCCCCCAAAATTCTCATATGCTCAGATATAGGCCTTTTGAAAGGTGAGTGGATCATGTGGTGCTATGGCTAAGTGTGATGTTTGTGATGCCTGTTTGGAAGGGAGATCACTGGGGGATGACCTGGAAGGACATATCTCTTTCCAGCCCTTTTCTTCTCTTTTTGTTTCCCAGCCACTATGACATGAGCAGCTTTCTTCCACCTAGGCCTATCTCCATGACATTTTGCTTTTAAGCCTGCTGACCATGGAGTGAAGCTTCTCAAATGTGAGCCAAAGTACGCCTCTCTTCCTTTAAGTTGCAATTGTTGGGTATTTTGTCCCAGTGATGAGTAAAGTGACCGAGACAACTATCATTGATCTGGGGAATTGTTCTACTGAGAAGCTTTCCTGAGGAGCAGAGTTAAGTTCTTTGGTACAGGATAGAGTTGGAACTGAAATCTGGGGCATATTATATTAGAAGATGATGTGAATTCAAGACACAGCTTTTTCTCCTTTATTAAGCATGATGCTCATTCAGAAAGTTAAGTTTAGGGGACTCCATATCTAAGTTACTTTCTTGCACCTATACATAGTGTTTCATAAAGTTATACTAGAAAATGGTTAATTTCATGTTGTCTAAACCTAGTATTCCACAGTGTGTCATTCCTGTTTTATATCCTGACTCTCTTGCTATGCTGTCATGGCAGACAGAGTATACTCTCACCCCTTGACTTTAAGCCTCATTGTGTGACTTTCTTTGGCCAATGGGCTATTAACAGATTGGACGCAAGCAGGCTTGAAAAATGCCTGTACAGCTGGACTTGCTTTCCTGTGCTCCTGTTTTTTGTCTTGAGAAAAACACCCCCTAGGTAACTACTGGAAAAAGGAAAATATGGAGACACATGGCACAGATGTGGACCTGGCATGTGGCTTGGAAGCAAGATCAGCTGAGCTCGATTAGATTAGCCAGATAACTTGCGGATACATGAGCATGTGAATCAATGCTTACTGTTATATGTTACTAAATTTGGAAGGTGGTTTTTATTGTAGCATCATTACAGATAGACTTAGAAATGCCTTATTTTCAAGGCTTTATAATTTATAATAAACTGATGTTTTCATTTTCCATCACTTGAAATTCCGTATAAGAAATTTATGAAAGAAATGTCTGTTAGTTTATTTTGGCCTAATATTTGGGTTTTTTCCTACACTCAGACAGTTGGTTACTCAAGACTTTACTGTACATCGAACGTACGTAAGCTGGTAAAACTCAAGGATAAATGGGGGGTGATGGTGAGATTATACAGAGGAGGTATAGATATTCAGTTCAATTCAGCAAGTATTTGCAGAGTTCCCATTATTTTCAAGGTCCTTTTCTATGTACTAGAGACACACAGATAAAAATCCCTGCTTTCATGGAGCTTTACCCTAGTAGTCACCCACTAGATATTGGGGTCATTCTATTCTATAGCCACAGAAGGTGCTCAGTATCCCACCATGGGTAATGACAGTAAAAGTAACACAAAATCAGGAAAGTTCAAATCACTGAGACCTTACCAAAGAACTTTTTTGAAGAGAAAAATGTAAGAAGTGGATAAAAACCTGGACAATTAGTGGCAATAAATTTCATTTAAAAATGGGGGGAAGAAATCTGCCAAGTGGGAAATTTAAAAATAAAATAAAAAATTTAAAAATATAAAGACAAATCAAAGTGAGGAAGTGCTTTCTTGTTAGCGTTAAGGAAGAGAATACAGATAAACTCGTAAGTTGAGCAGCTGGAGCCTCTAATTATTACCAATTATGGCCTCTTTATCCTATGCGGGACTGGCTTTCTAAGTAAATCAGATACTTCTCTGTGGCTAACCACATATGTAGCCTTAAATGTCCCCTGCTTCTTCCAGATCTCTTTGCTTGAAAAGTTGTCACATTCTCCTATGCAATCTCAGTGATGTATCTATCTGCTTTGCTGAAAAAATTCCTGGTGCAAATTCTGATTTTATCTAGCACTTAACCCTAGACATTTCCCAAAGAAGTGAGAAAGGCAGACAATTCCCCACATATTCATTTGGTCGAGTTGGTCACATATCTGAATATACTGAAGATTCAGAAAATGATAATGACTTGTACCAGATAGAAACTTATTTCTTGTTCACATAAAACTTTGGCTGTCCACAGTTGGCAGGGTGGTGCTCTGTGGTATTAGGGACTCTGGCATCTCCTATCACGCTGCTCCTCTATTCTTGGTTTTGGCCCCTCGTCTAAGATGGCAGCATCTATATTCTGGGTTACAGGATAGGGAAAAGAAAAAGGCGAATCCCTATTGCTTCTTAGGCAAGATGCAATGTTTCTACCGGCTGAAATGTAAACATATCAGCCACCAAGGAGGCTGAGAAATATTCTTTATTCTGGGTAGCCATGTGTTCAGCTAAAATTGAGGGGATGTAAAACAATAGGAGGAGTAACTACTAGGGGTAAATTAGTAAGATAAGCTTAGATTATGCTATGGTATAAATAACCCAGTATATGTCAGTGGCTTGACGTCACTAATTCTTCTGTGTTACTTAGGACCCGCAGTGGACAGGTACTTTGCTATCAACACAGCTTAAAAGAGGATCAGGGAGCACAGAGGTGTCTGTCACACTGGCCAGCAAATGCCCATAACTGATGTACATCTTTTCTGTTTTCCATTGCCTTGTCCTTCCCCTAATTACCAGGGAGGCTGAGACATGCGGAAAAGCATTTGATTATTATCAACAAGCAGTGAATGTCTTTGCCATAGGGGTTAAAAGTTGAACTCAGTTAAAAAGTGCATATGTGTGGATGCATATATAATGACTTATTGCTACCACAGTTGAAGGCATTTTACTTTTCTTTTGGTCTGAGGGACTGAGCTGAGGTTCTCCCACACACCGAGCGTGTGTTCTACGACTGAGCTACATCCTCAGCCCCACGAGCTGAGGTGTGGATTGAGCACTTTGTCAGCATGCAGCCTTGCTTTCTTCCCACACTGGTTTATTTGTGGTTTGGAGCTCCAATTTGCTTCCAGCCCTGACTGCCAATGTGTGTTTTCTGTGTATATCCACAGTCTTGAAGAAATGCCCTGGGTACTGATGCTAGATTTTTCCATTTGACACAGAAGAGGTCTCACTGTAATGACAATAAAAATAGCCTCCATTTACGTTGCTCCCTTGTCTCTTTAACCAAAGGAGCCAATTAAGCAAAGTGTATGCTTTCGGTGCTGGTTCCGTATTCACTTTCAGATTTAATCAGCCCTCTAAACCTGCAGCATAACTGCCTCATAATGTCAAGCTAATATATTGAGATCAGCTTGAACCTACCATTCCCAAGGGTGGTTTTGTTTAAAGGCAAGTTGTAATTGAATTTCTAAACAACCCCCAAGCTTTCAAGGTACCAAAATAAACATTATCCAACAGAAACTTACCCAGGAGTCTCGCTTAACTTATATGTCCTCTAAGGAAACAGAGGTTTTTAGAAGTTTTCTTTTTTTCTTTTTTAAAGTGAGCTGAACTCTTAGACATCCCTTTTAAAATTACTAACTAGCATCTTTCTTTTTTTGAAGCATTCAAAGCTAAATACCTAGACTTACAAATCAGGTAAATCAGTAGCTGATTGTTCATTGAAACACCAATTTCTTTGCTTCACAGAAAGTTCCCTTCAGGCTATTTTAACCCTTTTTCATTGCTTAATTAAGTATCTTTAGGCCTGTTCCGTGTGCACAGTGTAAAGGTTACATTCTCTTCCTCTGTGACTTGTTTCATTGGTACTGGCGAGGGGGAGTCATTTTGTACTGGCTTGGGATCTTCCCTGGGCATTGGTGGAGCTCACTTCTGGGTGTGTCCAGGTGGCCTATGGAGGTGTGGGCTTGGCATCTCTATCTGGTTCACCCCCTCATCTTCTCTGGCTCTGTTCTCCACAGCTCTGCTTCTCAGCTGCCATGAACTCAGTGGCTTTACTTCACTGTGCCCTTCTGTCATGGCATTCCTGCCTTGGAACCAGCCAACCCTGCACTGAAAATTTCTGAAATTGTGAGCTAAATTAAATCTCAGCCCCCTTTAGGTTGTGGTTGTCAGGTGCTGTGTCCCACTTTCAAAGGTTTATCTTTAGCTATAGCACCCTTTTCCCCACCCATTGAGCACATACCCTGCTCATCAGTCACACCCCACAGTTCACCTCTTGCAAACACGTTGACATTTTTCTTCCTGGGCTCTTCCTGAAGCTATTGCTTCCACTTGGAATGTTCCTTATCCCAAACCGTCTTTTAAAACCTGTTATGGCGGTCAACTTAACACTAGCTGAATTAAATCAGCATGGTGCTGAGTGTAGATGACCCACTTGAGGAAAGTTGCTGGCATAAAAGGACATGTGGAGTGGAAGAGTGTAGCATTGTGGGTTCTCATAAGTGCTGTTTGGAGCTGCTGATTCTCCTGGAGGAGCTTGTCGTGCTGGCTCCCCTGATATGGACTCAGTTGTTATCATCAGAGGGGTTTGGGACCTTGTTGCTGAAAATGGCTGTGTTTCACTTTTGGGGAGCTCTGGTCCTTACTTTGAGCATCATTTTCTGGCTCTAGAGGTGAAGATGTGTGCTGTTTAATCTCCAGAAGTTTATCATACTGGCTTCCTGATATGTACTCAACTGTTCTCACTGTCAGAGGAGCTCAGGACCTCATTGTTGCTGAGAATGACTGTGGTACTTTTCATGGAGGCCTCATCCTTATTTTGAGGCCTCGTCCTCAAAATCACTTCTTGGCTCCACTGAAGAACCCTCAACCTGCTGGCACAGCTCCTTCACCCTGCTGGCTTAGACTTTCTGGCTCCCACAGCTGACCTTTTGGCCTTCCCTATGTAGAGCTGTAAAACGGACTTGGATGAGTCCTTGTCGTGGGCTCTAGGCCTCCAGGTGGATTCATGGGAGGCACTGCCATGGGCTCTAGGTCTTCAGCTGGACTCATGCAGGACAGTGCTGTGGGATCCAGACTCTCAGCTGGATTTTCTAGGTCTTTAGTATTGTGGACAGATTTCCTGTACTTTCTTTTATTTAACTCTGGGTTACCATCATAAAATATAAGTTCTGTGTTCTGTATATCATGGTTCTTCTTTCAACCACCGACTACCACAAAGCCTCACTTAAATAAGTAACCTTTTCTAATTTTCTAAAGTTGTTAAATGTCACCTTCATGCACCATAGCTTTTGTGGGGCACGTTTTTTGCTACACTGTTTGCATCAGAATAGTATCTTTCCAACTTCCACATGAGACTGCAAGCTCCTTAAGGCCAGGAGGCATGCCAGCTGTTTTAAGTCTCTCCTTGTTTACATGAACATTTATCTAGCATCTGCTACACAAGTACCTGATATTTTGTTAGAGTATCTGAGAATTACAGATCGGGCATGGATTAAATCTCAAGGACCCTACAGTAAACATTAAATGTGTATTGAAGAAAGAGGGGTGGCATGAAGTTGTAATAAAATTTATAAATGGATTAAGTTTAATATCTGATAGGCAGTAGTCTGTGTCATGAGTGATTTGTAATGAGTGTGCTGTGTATGGAAAAGATGGGGAATGTCACTTCCAGTTTGTAAGCAGCTTTATGGATACAGATATCTGTGGTCAAGAGAAATGATATGCAAAGTGACATGGGAAAACATGAGCTAAAGCAAGGAAGTGGAAATGTTTAGTGAAACTCAAAAAATGTGCTTAAATATAAAATATTATGAGGGGATAATTAAGGCAAAGATAGTGTGGAAGGGGAAAAAATAATGGTAGAATGTCCTGAATTTCCAGGTGAAATTTGGCTGTTACTTAATAAGTGAGGGAGCCACTAAGAGTGGTTGTTACGGTCTTAATGTTTGTGTCCTATACAAATTCATAGACTGAATCCCAACCCTCAAGGTGAGAGAATTTGAAGGAGGAATCTTTGGGAAGAGATGAGGTCATGAATGTAGAGCCCTCATGGTTGGGATTAGTGCCCTTATGAGAGAGGCCATAGAGAGCTAGCCTGTCCCTTTCACCGCACCAGGACACAGTAAGAAGAATCCATTTACATATCTGAAAATGGATCCATACCAGACACTCTTATCTTGGGCTTTTCAGCAACCAGAAATGTGAGAAATAAACTGCAATTGCCTGTAAGTTATCCAGTGTATACTTGCATGTTTGTTTGTTTGAGATAGGGTCTTGCTACATAGATCAGGCTGGTCTTGAAATTACTATGTAGCCCAGGCTGGTCTTGAATTTGTGACAGTGTCCTGCCTCAGCCACACAAGTGCTGAGATGATAGATGTGTGTCTCTGTTATGGTTTGTGTCTGGATGTCTTCCCAAAGCCTCATCCAGTCACGAGGGACAGAGTTTTTGGAGATTTTTCTTTAATCTAGAGTGTGTAATTGATTTGTGGTACAATGCTGGGATTAAGGGTGCTAGAATTAAGACTGGGTAAATTGCTGGATCAGTACTTGAATTGTATTGACACTGTCCTAATCCCAGCACTCTGGTAAGATAAAAATTGCAGGAAAAGGCTTGTTTCCTCCTTTTTGTTCTTACTGTTTTTGCTGTTTTCTTGGTTACTTTTCTCTCATTGCTGAGACAAAATACCCAGCTCCCAAAATTAAAGAGGGAAAGGTTTATTTGCTTCACGGTTTGTGGAGATTTTCATCTGTACTCGGGTGGTTCCAAGACTGAGTGGCACATGGCAGAAGGCAACAGTTCATGACAGCAGAAAACAGCAAAAGCAACAAGAACAAAAATGGAGGAGAGAGGATAAAAGAGTCTTTCTGTCACTTACATTGTATGTAGGTTACTCAACCTAGGGTGCGTGTAGTGCTCACACCCGTAATGCCAGCATTGGACCATGAATCAACCACAAACTCTAGAAAACTCCCCCCAGGACCACATGAGGCTTTGGGGGTGCATCTAGATAGAAACCATAGCAGCTGTCTTCTGTCACCATGAATGAGTACCCCTTTGCCATGTGCCACATCCTTGGAGCCAGCTGATTATGAACTGAAACCTCTACAAATTGTGAGCTAAATAAACCTTTCAGATATTAGTCTCAGCAACAAGAAAAGTAACTAAGATGGCCTCCACACTCAGCTTTTTAAAAAAATTACTTATGACTGATTAGATTGGAACAGTTATTGACTCTTGGTATGACACAAGTAAGGTTCTTTCTGAAACTGTAAACCTGATTAAATGCAAATTGGTGGGAGAAGTTAAAGTTCATCATTAATCTGGGAACAAAATGAAGAGTCTGCACTGACACAGCAGCAGAAGTGGGCAGGAAGGGGAGGGCGGAGTGGGCCATCTCGGGCAGAGTGCAGTTACCTGGCTTCATGAAGAAGGGAGGTATAGGGATTGGCGTTGGTACTAAATTTTTCAACCTAGAAGGTTATGGAAATGGTGGACCTATCATCAGTGAAGGGCACCTAAGTGGAGGACTAGATTAGAGAAAATTTGTGAGCATGACAGGCTAACAGGAAGTCCAGGCAGGAGGCCGTAGGGGCAGTTGGAAATGGGAGCTGAATTCAATTGGGAAGTCAGGAGTAACTAATATGCAAAGAAGGTAAATTTATGTTCAAATTTGGGACATTGCTATATTAGCATTTTACTTTTAAATTTCTGTGTGCTTAATTATTGGGGTATCTTAATGTGAACCTTTGAAAATATCCTTATTGAGTTATAATAGGTGTGATGATAATTTTGCCACTTAACATGCACAATTCAGCAATTTTCAACGTATTTACACAGTTGCACAACTACCAACACGATGTAAATTTAAAACATACTCCTCACTCCCTAACGAAGCTCCATGTCCAGTAGCAGTCACTCCTGATTCCCCCAGTTCCTCCCACCTCCCCCAACTAATCTACTTTCTCTCTCTACGGATTTTCACATTCTAGACATTTCATATCAACCTGTACAATATGTGAGTATTTCACGGCTGGCTTCTTTCACTTAGCATGTTTTATCCATGTCATAGCATATATTCTACTACTTCAATTTTTTTATACTTGATGATACTATATAATTAGTGATATACTATTATATGAACATATTTCATATAATGAATGTGCTTCTCAAAATATAATATTTTGTTTATTCATTGATCAATGGCTGTACCTTTGGGTTGTTTTATTGTTTTAATCATTAGAAATAATTCTGCTGTGAATATTCACATACAAGTTTTTGTGTGAATATATGTTTTCATTTCTCTTCAGTACTTAATTGAAGTGAAATTACTCAGGATATGGTTACATTATATTTAACATTTTGAAGAACTGTGAAGCTGTTTCCAAAGGGCTGCAACCAGTTTTATAATACCACCAACGGTGTACACTGTTCCAATTTCTTTTTATCTTGCCAATACTTGTCATTACCAGTCTTTTATTGTAGCCAGCTTGTGTAAAGTTGTATACTTTTAATTTACATTTCTTTAATTACTAACGAAGGGCATCTTTAAGTGTGCTCACTGGCCAATTGTATATCTTCTTTGGAGAAATGTCTTCAAATCTTTGCCTGTATTTTAATTGGGCTGTCTTTTGTTATTCTTTCTTTATTGTCCCTCACCAAATATATGAATTGCTTTTATACCCATTCTGTGGGTTGTCATTTCATTGTGCAGCACTTACTTAGTCTTCATTTTTGAAAATAATTTTGCTGGACACAGGATTCTTGGCTGGCAGTCTTTTACTTTTAGTGCTTTTAATATCATCCTGCCTCCTTCTGGTCTTCATTGTTTCTGATAATGTAGCTGTTAATATTATTGACATTTCTTTGTATATGATGAGCCAATCTCCTCTTATTCCTTTTGGGATTTTAAATTTGGTGCTCAACATTTTGACTATAGTTTTGTGTATAGATATAGTTCTCTTTATGTTCATCCCTCATATAGTTTATGGAACTTCTTGGATATGTAGATTAACATCTTTCACCAAATTTGGGAAATAGTTATTCATTATTTCTTTGAATTTTTTTTGCTCTTTTTTGTTTCCTTCTGATACTCTTACATTTCATATTTGTAGTTGGACTTAATTATATTATACATTTTTCCAGGACTCTATTCATCTTTTTAAATTTTTTTACTTGCCTGTTCTCCAAGTTGCCTAGTGCCTATTGATCTATCTTTAAGAATTCATAGAGTCTTTATTTTGTGAACTCTTGTAGCGAGTTTTTTCCTTTGGGGTGTTGTGTTTTTTTCCTACAATAATTTTCACTTGATACATTTTAAAATTTCTATTTCTTTGTTCATGTTATCTATTTAATAAGGCATTGTCATTATACTTTCTGTTAGTTATTTAGATATACAGAGTGATAAAAATATGGTAAATATTTAAAACTTAAAAATTTACTACACTGAAAAACATTGGTACTTACCCTGAAAATACTTCCTTTGTTTTGAAATCACCTGTCCCATGGTACCTGTCACTTTCTGAGGCAGTTCTGGGGGCTCCCTTTCCTCAGGGTCTTTATGAGAGGTGATCAAAAATATAGTGAATGTAGCTGCCAAGTGCCATTCAACAGAAAGGCAGACTTGTCAAAATATTACAGTTTGCCCTCATTTCCTTATTCATTGGATCTGGTGCCATGTTCCAAATGACTATGAAAAGTAAGTTTTTTGAATCAGTTTTGACACTGATGCAGCCACAGCTGTACAGCTAACCATACTGAGGGAAAAGGACTTCCAGAACTGCTTCAGAAAGTGGCAAGAATGATGGGATAAATGTGTATGAAGCAAGCGAAGTACTTTAATGGTGATTAATGATAATATATCTTTAATTGTAATAAAAATTTAAAAATAGACTATTTTTCAATCACACTTCAGAGCTTTCTGTAGTTGATTGAAGATGTTTATAAGGGCTACTTTGAATTCTCTGTGTGCTGTGTTCTTCATTGGGCTCTTTCAAAGGCAATTTTTATTTCTCGCTGCTTTCCCTTATATATTTAGGTCATGCCTTCCTGCCCATTGGTCTACTTTAAATTTTTTGTTTTAGAGATATGGATGTTTTGGGAAAAAAATTGTAGCAACTCTGGATATTGATGCCCCTGTCTTTTGCCCAGGGTTGACACTATTTGCTTGGTAGTTTGTTTAGTTATTTAGTGAATTGGGTGAACTAACTTTGTGGAAGTCTTTTTCTCCTGCAGTGTGCAGCCTCTGATGCTCAAATTTCCTTCTTCTGTTTGTAATTTTAGTCTGCTACCTAGGATTCACCCTTAAATTCACACTATGAACAGTCAACTGTTGTGCTTACACTGCCTTAGTCTGTTAGAGTCTTACCCTTCTCCCAACATTCGAGGGGAAGATGTGCGTATATATTGGAGGCTACTGTCACAGTCCGGAGAATTTATGTTTTGGTTCCACATTCAGCCAGTGACTGACTTGGAAGCTCCCTCCTTGTTCTCTCTTGAAAGGGCACAGCCTTGGACTTGCTAGCATTTATCCAGACTTTCAGGGATGTGTATGGTTTTATTTCTAAGCCTGATTTCCTGGGAGTTCCCCTGGGTCAGAGTAGCTTATTATTTAGCCAGTGTTTCATCACAGATTGTATTTCAACTCCTTTGTGCCTATGAGACTTATGCTCTTTGTTGATGAATCTCTGTGTAGCTTGGGGAATGCTTACGAGACTGGCCTATCTCCAATTGCAATTACTCCTGAATGCGTGCAGACTTACGCATGTGCACGGTCTTCTTGACCCCAGGGAACAACTGTGATCCCAAGAGGGCTCTTCTTGGCTGTCTTCTATGCTGTTAATTTCTGTGAAATTTCTGGCCACTCTGCCATTTCACTCATGCTGTTGCTACCAATATCTTAGAGCTACCATCATTCTCCCAATTACCCTTCACCAAGGTTTCCTGGTTTTCAGCAACACCCATAAGGCATGGAATTTTCCACATGCTGTTCCAAGTACAGTCAGTCCCCTCAGGCAGTACTGTGGAGCTCCTCATCTTAGGGCCTGTCTCTTTCCCTGGGAAGAATCTCTGCAGGCCTGCACAGGACCCTGAGCAGGGAAAATGGATCAGTGAAGCCATTGCTTTGCAAGTAAGCAATAGGAGGGGTGGTCGCATCTTGTCTTCTTGGCTTTCCTGTGCTGGCATGGAATCTCCACTTGATGAGTGGTCGGTGCAGAGATGACTGGGACTCAGGGTGCTCAGCCTGTCACGTGGAGGCTGAAGCTCCCACCACACAGGTCTAGAATAGTTTTTCAACTTGAGGTTGATGGCACAGGAAACACTGGATTCCTGCCCCTCCCAGAATGGAGCTAGGGGAAAGGGAACCTCTGTCCTAGGGCTCAGCTACTACTGACTCTGGCCAGCACTGCTGGGACTTAACAGATTGTCTTGAATGTATGTTTTCTTATCTACTCTGTGGCCTTAGGACAACTTAAAAAATGCACAGATGATCTTTTTAAAGAATTTTTTTTTGCCATTTCACTTATTGTTTTGTTATAGAGTGAGTATACCAAGCTCCTCATTCTGCATTCCTAAAGTCCTCAAGATCAAATCTTTTAATATTATCATTTAATGCTAATGTAATGACGGCCATGGAAAGCTTGTCTTTTTTTCCCATACCAAGCTTCTAAGAAAATCTGTTGATGTTACCTTGAAATTTTGAGCTTCAGTAGCTCCTTGTACCCTGCGCTGTATCACTGGGTCCAAACCACTGTCTTCTCCCAGCGGCAAAGGCTTGCTTCTTATGTCCTTGTTTCTACTTCCACTCTTTCTGTTTTCTGTTCTTGATGCAGAAACCGGAGTGTTCCTTTAAAACTCTAAGTCAAATAAAGATGTTCTCTATTGTCTCTTCCCTTTTGCTCACTCTACTCCAGCCTGTCCCCTCCTCACTGCACACTTGTACCCCAAAGCTTTGCAATGATTGTGTCCTCTTTACCTGCATTACTAATTCCTCTCTTCAAGCCTTGCTCTGTATAACCTTCCTGCAGGGATCTGATATAGGAGATACGGCATGGCAAAGCTGGCTGGAGAAATGAGGGGGACCTGTTTATTACAAGACCCCTGGGAACACCACAACTCCATAATAGAACTTCACGGGAGCTCACACTAGACGTGGGCGGCATAAAAGAAGGCCAGCCATCGCAGAACGTTGCTGTTATATGTGAGCTCTCGCCATAGCTCACACCCTGTTTCTCAAACACAGTGTGTACTTTTTTTTTTTTTTTTTTTTTGCTTTTACCCTCTTTTTCTCTTTGTTTGGTTCAAGTTCACTCTGAAGAACTGGTTTCTTCCATGCCCATTTACCACACACTTTTAAATAAACTTTAGGCATTGTTTTTGGCTTGTCTCGTCAACCTTTGTTCCAGGAGGGAAGGACCTAGAATACTTTTGATAGGCAAGCCATTTCTAAGGAAACTGCCCGGTAACATACTCATGCTGTTTTCCTTTACAAGTGCAACAAGCTCCCTGTTCCTACTGGTCCTCACCTCACTTTCCTTCTATCACGACATTCATCACCTTCAGACATATAATACAACTTCTCTATCGTGACAGTAATTTCTAGTCTATCTCTTCCCACTGGCACATGAGCTATCTAGGGCAGGCATGTTCATTTTTGGTGCTCACTCTTATATCTTCAGCACTTAGAACTTTACCTGGAACAAAATAGATGCTTGTTAAATATATGTTGAATGTATGAATAAATTTTTCACAACTTCTGGTTGGTTGTACAGAAATATGGCTGGATATAATTTAGGAAAGAATACAGTGGATGAATTTTGTCTTTGAGGTAAGAAAAACTGAGCTTTAATGAATATTGTTTTCTGATCCTGTGGAGTCATTCTGATACAGTTCAGACACTTCTGAGGAAAAAATGAAAATTGCACAGTCATGTTCCCAAGAAGAGATCAAAGGGAAAATAAAGAAAGAATGAAAGAAAAAAATGAGAAAAAGATTTTTGCTGTTGCATGAGGGTGAATGTAAGACCTCCCTGTCATACTGCATACCTTCTCTTTACTACATTTTTATTGGTAATTCCAATGCAGTAAGAGGGCTAAAAGCTCTAGATCATTGGAAAGGAGTGAGGTGGCCTCCCACCTGTCTGTCTCACTGTTTTTGATGACTTCCTTCATTGTGACTCACTTCCAGCTTTTCTCTGTCCCTGTATTTACTTTACCCCAGGGGAAGTGGAATGATGCAGCTGGTTGCTAAATTCAGGAAGAATAAACGGAGCTTGCTCAACTCAGCAACCCCAGATTTCCTCTAGGGAGAGAGCCTACCTGTAGATTCCAGTTCTCATCTGCCCCTTTGGTTCCTAAGTATTTTCCTCATCTCTGCACCCAGATGGAGTGACCTGTCCCAGTCATCCCAGGATGCATAAATCTGCCCTTTTCTGTAATTCACCTAATAGGTCTCTTTCACAGTAAACCATGTTTTCTAATGAGCCATTATAATAGGAAAGATGAAATTTAATACTTCAAATGCCATTATTTTATGTTAATCCTGAAGTTATTGAGAATTTAGGTAGGGGAGAAGGGAACCCCTGTATCTTGCTCTTGTTGTGTTGGTATGAACTGGTTTACATGACCACCTGGCAGCAAGGGAAATCAAGAAAGCATGCATTTGGCTTTTCCAGCCTGGATACTGGAAGGTAGAAAGTGAGAAGAGATTTGCAAAGGCAAATTGAGTCTGTTGTACATGTCACAGAAGTCATCAAGGGCTTCATTCTTAAGACCAGCAATACCTAAGTGTTATTTAGGAACTGGTTAGAAATATGGACCACTGAGTTCTACTTAGCAAGATTCCTTGGAAAGTGGTCCCTGCAAATAGTGTGTTAACTAAATCCTGCCCATGTTTGTAAATAAATCTTTATTAGAACACAGGCACAACTATGTGTTCGCATTATTGCCAGTGCCTGTCTTTCACACAATGATAGAGTTGAGTGGTTGTGGCAGAGGCCACATGGTCTGCAAAGCCTAAAATATTTATCATCTGACTCATTACAAAATAACTTTGTTGTCCCTGGTCTGAGTCAAGTCAAATGCTAAAAGTATGGCTTGGCTGACAATAGTGGGGAAATGCTGGACCAAGAAAGGAAAAGATGACCATTCCTCCAGAATGAGGAAATGGGGAGAGAACTGAAGTAGAAGAGGTAAGAGCTAGTCAACAGAAAGACTGATGGGAAAAAGGAGGATGTAGGTGAGAGAAAAGAAAGGATAGAAAGGCAGAGATTGGGTGAGAGTTGGATAGTCTTTCAGATGAAAGAGGAAAGTTGATGGACTCCTGGCTGGGTGGTCTCAGCAGTTTGAATCTCCCAACAGTGCCTAGCATGTCACCTAACTTAGGATAAGTGGTTTTGATTTGAAAAAGGTGCCAATGCAGGATATAAATTGAGGCTCCCCACTGAGCGCTTTGCTTTCAAACTCAGGGACTTTGTGGTTCCGCGCATGCCCTGTGGGATAGAGAGGACCAAGATAATATTCTTACAACACAGCTGGAAAGTTATGGCCAAGAGAGAGTCACCAACAGTTCTGAGGTCACCAAGCCAGAGGCTGTCCCTAAGCCAAGACTGGAGGCCAGGCTGCTTTGCCCAGGGCTTTCTCTAGGGGAAGCTGCATGAGAAGCAGGAGCCTGGTGCCCAGGGCAAGAACTGGTTTTCCACCTGGGACTGCCTGCCGCTGGTTTCTGTTGGCCGGCAGGAACTCCTGTTAGTTTTTTCAGCAAGCCCAGACACCATTTGGGGTTCTTAGAGGGGTCTTCTGATTTTGTGACACCTGTGTTCAAAGGGTTGCATTTCAGCACCTTTTTGTGTTCTCACTGGGATGTGGGGTGGGATGGAAGTCAGAAGGGCAGGGGGTGGCAATATCTTCCAAAAATGCCTGGGCCTCAGGGGACCGAAGATGACAACAAGAGATGTTAGGACCGTGTTATGGACCTCCTCTTTTTCTGGGGGTCCTCTTCCCCTTTTATCCTTCCAAACACCCTCTTTCCTCACTGTTTCCCCAGCCACCTGAGAGCTGTTCCTAAGAGCCTTCTTGTGGCCTAGGCTTTGGTTATGTTCTGACCGCCTCAATTCCTGTTCCCAGACCCTGCACAAACTACTCTGGGCTAGTCACCACCCCTCAGAACACTTCATTTTTTAAAAAATTATTTTATTTAAAGAGAAAAAACAAAACAAAACAGAATAAAGGGTAGCAACAATACAGTATTCCAAGGAAAAAAGGAAAAGAACAACAACAAAAAAAACCTAAGAAATTATTACTTGACAAATTACATACTGACTTCTTGGAAATAGTTGTTCAAATTACAAAGTTAAAACATGTAAAGTAGACATTCAAACAGTGAGACTGTTAACAGCTCTGCTCCACGGTCTGACAAAAACAGCAATATGGTCATCCATCTTACCCACTCAAATATACATGCAATTATATCAAAAGGGTAAAATTAAACACAACAAAACAGAGCAATGCAAATCACAAGAAAGCAGTGTAACAGACAAAAATTTCAAAACTAGACAATCGTAGATATTCACTCTCTATCACATTGACTCTTGTTTTCTTCCAAATAGTTGTCCAGATTGTCACATACAGGGAATTCACATGAAACAACCTTGTATGGAATTGATCTGAGCAGGATGAGGAGGGCATTTCAGGTCTTCAAGACTAGACATTAGGGAAGCCAAGAATGGCTGTCATAGTGTCTCTCATTCTCCTCAAAACAGCTGTCCATACCTTAACGTGTGTTGAACTTAAACAAGGCAAAGCAAGCTAAGATCACTTTGAACAAAAAGTGATAGTTTTGCTGGACTTCACATCATGACATTATGGAATCAGCACTGGGTATTGTAGTGTCTCTTTTTCTTCAAAGTAGTTGTTCATTTCAACATGTGTTATATAGTTG
>PVJX010005407.1:0-85764 GCA_004027295.1 Dolichotis patagonum
TTTTTTTTTTTTTTTTGCTAGTGGGGATCGAACGCTTGCAAGGTAGGTGCTTATGCCACTGAGCTAAATCCCTGGCCCCAATGACATTTTTAAATCTAGTTTGTCTGGCACATTTCTGATTTTCTTCTGTTAGTACCATTCCTCTAAGTGACTTTCTGAGAAAAGACGGCTCAATGAGAATGATGCTGAATATTAGCCTATGTACTACTGGTGTCCTGTCACAGACTCTGATGGTTTTCCTTTTCTTTTTTCTACCCTGTCTTGGGCCTTTAAAACAGAAATGTCCCTTGTCCTCAGCTCACACATCCCTCTACCCTCCCTTCATCCCTGGCCACCTCCGTCCCTCAGGCAGCTCTGTCATCCTTCCCTGCCGTGGAATGTCCACCGCCTCTGAAACACTCTGGGATGGAAGGTGATATGGAATTGCAAAGTGTTTTTATCACAGGGCTCTGCCAATACCTCTTGGTCTTGACGTGCAACACCTCTTCTATTTCAGTGTTGTGACGGGAACGCAGCTGGTCCTGGGAGTGCCACACTCAGCCAGACTGGGAGGCCGCACTGGGCCGGGCTGGGACCTAGAGTGTCAGGGGTCCACGGTCTGGGCCCAGAAGGTGATTAGAGCCCGGCTACCTGGCGTGCAGCCTGGGACCTCACTCCCTGGGGGCTTGTTAGAAATGCAGAACCTCAAGCCCTGTCTCAGGCTTTTTGAATCAAAAGCTGCATTTTACTAAGTGCTCAGGGGTCGGTGCACGTGTCACTGGTGTGGTGGATGCTGTCTGCTAATTTTAGTTGGGCGGCATTCCTTCCTTGGTAAACCTGTCTCTGTTCCTTCCATAAAATAACCACTCCTTTTCTCTCCACCTGTGTGATTCTGATGGGGAGGCTGGTCACAGGGCAATAACATTTTGTCCATGGACACATAACTCAGGCTTGACATTGGTACTGCAATGATTGGTCCAGGGATGGTCATGGGGCATCCAAGTGGGGGCATCCAAGTGGGAGGTTCAGGGTCCGACTCCATTCTTCATACTGAAGTTGGAGAGAGAGGTCTTTCCCCACCAGGGTCATGAATCTGGTAAGGATCAATGTGGAGTGGTCCATCCTATTTCCCAGCTCAGTGGGGACCTGTCTGCCAGGAATGCGAGAGAGCAACGCCCAAAGAAGAGACAAGAGATGGGGTTCTAGTACCCAGCCCCTACCTGTAGTGTGGATCACAGAATGTCATTTCCTCTCAGCCTGGTTTGAGTCGGGCTTCTCTCCCTCTTACATGGAAAGCCAAGATCTTCCATGGCAGGAGAGGATGGTTGCCGAGAAAACATGAAGCTTGCAAGTAATGTCATGATGCAAGAAAGCCCACAGCAAGCTTTGTCACCCAGCACTCCACTCATGTGTACTCTCTAGTCTTCTTTTTACAAAAGAAACAAGAATATTACATACAAATAAGAATGAGGCATGAACAAAAATATGGTGAACATTTAAATTTAAAAATCGAGTAAAAGATGCATTGCCTTGAGTCCCCTCAGAATCTTTCCCCTTGTTTTGAACACATTTACTCCATTATTCTTGCCACTTTCTGAGCCACCCCTGGAAGTCTTCTGTCCTGAGTATCTTTATGAGGTGTGATAAAAATTATAGTGCCATCCAACAGAAAGAAAATGCTGTGTTCCCATCTACCTTACACAAGGGATCTAGCACCTTGCAACTTCTGGCTCTTCCCCAAAGTCAAAATGACCGTGACAAGTTGACAGTTTGAAATGATTCAGGACATCGTAACCACTCAGGAAAGAGGACTTTCCGAGCTGCTTTGGAAAGTGGCAAAAATGATGGGGCAAGTACATTTTAAGCCAAAGTGAGTATTTTGAGAGGGGTTAATGGTAATGTGTGTTTCACTCTAACACATTTTCAAAATTTAAACATTTGCTGTAGTATGCATTAACACTTTGTATACAACAACTAACATGGTGACTGGCACATGGCAAAAGTTCAAGGCTGTCTGCCCTCGTGCTTTCACTATCACTGTATTATTATCACTACCTCACTGAGCTTCTTTAATACGGTAGCCTCTCTTTAAGCCAGGAATCAGAAGGCTCCTGTACCATTTTTCGTCTTAGTAACTGACTTGAACTCTGCAATGAAAGTGGTGCTGTGCAGCTTGGATCTGGGGTGTCTTGCGAAGGCCCATGGGTTAAAGGCTTGTTCCGCAGCCTGGAGCCCTCGGAGGGTGGTGGAGACATTTAACCAGAGGGACTCAGCAGGAGGGGCTAGGTCACTGGTGGCCTGTGGGACCCTGGTCTCTTCCACCATCTTTTGCTTTCTGTCCCCAAATGGACACCACCTCCACTGTGGCGCCAGCTGCCACGGAGGGGTCCCTTGCCATGGACATCCTCTTCCCCATCTACTCGCCCTCTCCAGCCCTCGCTGGGCATAGCGATTCCCTTGTGTGAGTCTCGGTGACCGTTGCCTTGTGGCCTCTGCACATTTTCAGATATTCTCTGCCCTTGTAGTTGGAAACCATGGGGGAGTTTGATTCTGATTGCTCACAAGGAATCATCCTTGGCTTTGGTTTGTCTGGCTTCTCAGAATGTTAGCTCTGGCCTGGGTTGGGGGTCAGCGCTGGGGTGCTTGCCCAGCATGCATGGGACCATGGGTTTAGTCCCCAGCACTGCCAAAAATATTTAAGAAGTCAAAATAACAGCTCCATTAAGAACACTGGTGAAGATTTCTCTCTTGCTTTAGGTAAATAAACTTGTAACATGGTGTTTCCCAGTGTCACTCCAATTCAGTTGCTTTCTCTGAAGTGAACAATGGCACTCTTGGTGTCCTCGGGTTGCTGGAGGTGGGTGGGTGTTCCCTCTGCCTTCCCCTGAAGTTGGAGGTCAGGTACTCAACAAGCGGCCAAGGTTCCTTTATGAGTCTCCTCTTAGACCAGTGGTGACCTCTTAGGAAATTTATGTAATTGTTTCCTACAGAAGAAATTAGGTTACAGTTTTACACTTATTTTGTGCTGTACTTTGCTCTGACAGCAGAAAAAAATTGATTTAAGAATAATGATCCTAGGGAAAGTAGAAAGTATATTCTGAATCAATAAAGACTAATTAAAATTTTCTCAGTTTTTTTATTGTATATACTTATGTGAGTGATGACTTGCATAGGGTAGTGACAATTCTGTTTTTGGTTCTCATATCACACACATTTGTTGAATGACTAGCTTGTAGGGTTTGGAGATATAAAGTTGGATGAGACTTTATTTTTGACTTCAGATGTTTGAGAGTGTGAAATTGAACCATGTCAGATTAGAGAAAGCTTCCTCTAGTATTTACCTCCTTCTATGATGCCAGAGCAGTAATATAAATGTCCATAGTGACTTTCAGATAATGTTCCTACTATTTCCTCTCCTGTCATTAGCTTTCTGGCAAACCATCATTTATAGGTTTTATTTGTATGGTGCTTCTTTTCAACTGTAAGAGCAACTTGGGAGTTGAGGAGAGAGCTACTTTCGTTATGGTATTTTGCAAGGTAAAGTTTGTGTGTGGTGTGTCAGTAGTGTATATCTTATCATTGACCAAAATACAAGGAGACAGAACATGATAAAGTGCATAGTTTCTCCTACATTTTACGTTATTGTTCCCTTGAGTGGGAAAATGAAATGAATTAAAATTCTCCCCAATGAGAGAAATTAAATATTAAGGATAAGGTTTTTGTCACATAGCATTAGGCTCTGGAAGGTCAAAAGCTGTATCAGCTAAGAAATGCGTGACTCCTGAAAACTTTGTTGAGAGTGATATTGCCCTGGAATGGAACTTAGCTTGTCTTTAAAAATCAAAAAGAGATGACTTCAAATACTAGCTCCACCATTAATTCTTGGGGTGCTTGGAGTTAACAATTTAAGCTGACCTTCAGTTTTACCGTGTGGTTGGAACAACAACACCTATTTGCAAGAATCTCGTGAGGACTGGATGTCATTTCTGCAAAGTGCCTGGCTCTTCAATGTGGAGTAACAATTGTTAGTGATGTTAATTAGTCTAAACATCATTCCTTTATCATGCCTGATCAGTGGGATGCTGTGTTTATCTAATGCCTACATAGTGATGTAGTAATCAATATTCCTATAGATCAGTGCATCTCAGACTTAGTTGCCCATTAAAACCAGCTGAGGCTATGGTAAGAATTTCCAGGCCCAGGCCCAGGCCCACTCAGGACCAATTAATTCATGGTCTCTAGAGTAGAACAAAGGCATCCATATTGTTAAAATTCTGTGTGATTCTGATGTGGAAGGCAAGTGTGAATCCCTGTTCTGGGACATCCAGAGTCTGAATTAAACCTGGAGATGACTACGGCCTTCATTGCAAGGACTTGTTACCCAAAATTTCAAAATAGATAATGATGATCATCGAAGGAATTACAGTTGGTTGAATTATTCCTACATTAAGTAAGTTACTACTAAATAATTCTTTTCCTAAAAATATATTTTAATAAAAGATGACATTAAAATGGGTAAGTTTTCCCTTAATTGTTACTGTTTTGAAACATGATATATAAACAAGCTTCAGGGAGCCCAGCCTTTGTGCAATTTTCTATTCAAAGAGAAAGACACATTTTCCAGCTTGGGGTATACCAGAGCCTGGACCTCATACCACAGCTGAGAACTGGGCTTATCACACAGTTTTCTTCTCATGGGGAAACATGTCACATGCCACAAAAGGCTGTGGCTTATTTATGTCTCCCTGGCACTGATTAGGTAAAGGAAAATTCCCATCCTAGGAAGAACAGAAACAAATGCTCTATTTTTCATGTGATACATGGCACATGATATTCTTGGTGTCCTATAATTTGGTTTCCAGACTTTCAGGTAGAAATTCTTTCTACAAAGTGACAGTCTGATTCCATACTAGGGTGATTCTGTGCCAGGGATGGAATGCCAGGGAGACCTGGTTCAGTGTGGGCGTCTAAGAAGAAACACAAATATCTTCCTAAGTAGCCAGTGTAGTCTTCATTAGAGATGATATAAGGAGAAATAACTTTAGATTTAGGCCCCAATATAAATGGATAGGAGACAGAATTTCAATTGCATGAGTATTTAACAGCTGTATAAGGTATTTTTGGTGAATATCATGGATGCACTATTGCCTACTATAAGAAGTAATTGTTCTCTGAACAAGGATCTGAGGTGTTTTGTAACTGTTCTTGTCACCATATTAATCTGATTTTTCATGAAATCTAGGACTTGTTCATGGGTTAGAACTGGAGGGGAGCCCTTTAGAAGTAACTATCAGAGATGCTGTAAGAGTTTACCAATGGGGATTCTAGAGCCAGGATACTACAGAAGGATCAGAGAGAATCAATATGAATCAATTAATTTTTGTTGTGTTAGGAATTGGACTCAGAGCTTTTGCACTGAGTTACATCCACTATCCTCCCTCTCCCCCCTTTTTTTTTTTATTTTGAGCCAGGCTTTCACTAAATTGATGAATTTCCTGGCTTGGACTCCAAAGTATTGATCTTTGTGTCTCACTCTTGCAGATGTTTTTTATTTTTAAGTTTTAAAATTTTATTTTAAAGAGAATAAAACCAAGCAAAACAAAACATAGTAAAGCCATCAAAAAAAAAAAAAAACCAGTGTAAGTACATAGGACTTCAGACAAATATGAAATCAATAATGGTTACCATAATGCCTCCTCTTGTCTTCAAAATAGCTGCAGATGCCTTCAGACATAGTAAAAATCAAATGAAACAGAACAGAATAGAACCAATAAAAACAAAACAATGAATGCAATAAAGAATTTCAAAATAAGGCAATAGTAAATCCAAAATAACTGCCATAATATATCTTGCCATCTTTGAAATAGCTGCCCATGCCATTGGATATAATAAAATCAAACAAAACAAAACAGAATAAAACTCAACCCAACAAAACAATGAAAATGATACAGGACTTCAAAACAAGATAACAGGGAATTAACAATGGCTACCACCTGCAGAAAGAGATCCGATGCTACACTGTGTACTGTTATCTTCTGAATACTTGATCAGATCACCAGCCCTTTCAGACATTTTTTTAAATTTTACTTTTTAATTGACACATTATAGATATTTATAGGATGCAATATGATGATTTAATGTAAGGATACATGGATAATGATGAAGTTACGGTAGTATTTTCATCTCCTTCATCATTTATCATTCCTTTGTGTTACGAGTCTTCAGCTTCTCTGTACTAGTTCTCTACAAGTAGATAAGCCATCCTACTGCATTGTGAACACTGAACAAATTCTTCCTGCCTAACTGTATTTTGTTGCAGGAATCATTTTCTATGTAGATTTATTAAAATTTTATCATGACTTTCCCAGGTAGCAACTTAATTCTTAAAAGTGATTCAGTCAAAGCTTCTGGGATTAATTATCCACATTCAGAAGAGCTGTATCAGTAGCAATGAAAATCAGTTTTAATAATAGGAAATATTCCTGTTATTTAACCACCATGTCAGGAAATTCAAGATCTAGTTTTAGTGCATGTAAAATGGGTGTTCAAATATAGGTAAACTTTCCAACCAGATCAATTCCTACTGGTAAATATAAAGTATACAAATTTAATATAAACTTCTCAATTTGAGCTTAGGAATAAAATTCAATGTAGAAAACATAAATCTCTATTATGCTCTCAGTTTTTCTTTATTTGTTTTAAAGTTACATTTTTATTTTGTGTTTCTAATATTTACATTGAATTTTATACTTGAGTAATTCATTTCTTTCTTATAGTTTTCCTTACAAACAGTTTTTAATTATTAAACTATTTCATAGTTCCTTGTCACGTTAATTGGATAGCTAAAGACCTTATCATTTGAAATGGAACATCTGAAATTTCTGAGTATTTGCATAGTTTTCATTAACTGTCAATTATTTAGAAAGATCTTTCTGTGTATGAAAACCTTATTTGCAATGAGCAGCTGTTCACTGACTTTTGTGGAGGACATTTCTTGAACAGGATTTTGGAAATTATAGTTAAGAGAGAAATTAATTGGCACTAATTGACTAAATTGTTACAGGACCTAAGGCAACTTTTATCATTTTACAATGTGAAAAGCACTGGAAAAGGCCTCTCGGTAGATTGTTGGTCCCAAGGGAAACACAGGTAACCTGGGTACAGTTGGGAGGCCCTGAGCAGATGACATGCACAAAGATTTCTTGAACTGTAGGACTGAGCACTGGCTCTGGCAGCCTAGGCAGGCGGGAGGAAATGGAAGCGGCCTCCAGAGTTGAAAGCAGCTCTATGTGCAACTCTGGGAAAGGAGCAAAGGGCTTTCAATGGCACGAGTTTGTGGTCGATCGTCATAGGTGTTGTCCCAGATTTACATCTGGGATGCTGTGTGCCTACGCTTAGAATTTCAAACTTTAATAAGACAATGGACAGGTTTAGTTTGGGTCCAGTTTCCATGTCTGGGGTAGTCACCTCTTTCCAGGGTGTCACAATCATGGAAAGATATGGCTTTGCATCCCATGCCTGTATTTGTGTTTGTTCCCCAATGTGGAAAACATTTGCACTAAGGAGCTATTGCTGAAGTGTTTGCCAGGGCAGTAAGACAGGACGGGTTGCTTTGAAGAGGAGAGCTTAGTCAGTAGGGAGGTGGCTGAGGGCGTCAACAGAGTTCACAGACTTTCCCCTGGCACTGAGCTCCAGGTAAAGGGATCCCCTTGCCGCCAGTCCCCATGGAAACTGGGCACTGACAATGCTGGGCGGGGGCTCAGCGAAGTGCTGTGGAAAGATGAATGCATGGGTGCGTCATCTCTCCTGCAAAGCTTTCTCTACCCGATCTCTTCTTTGTTCTCTTCATCTGTGGGCTCACCGCACACTGTGCACGTCCATCATTTTATTTAATCCTATTACACTGAGGCTGCTTTATCTGTCTGTTTCCAACACTAGATAGTGCTCTAGGGCTATGAATATTCGCCTGTATTCCCAAAGGGCACCTGGCAGAAAGCAGGACCCCGTTGCCTGTTGGTTGCCTGGAGTGTGTCTGATTTCTGTCGCTAAGATCTATGGCATTAGCACAGTGGTTCTTATCCTGTGAGCTTCACATCATGAGAATGAATTAAGCCAGTGAATGAAATGATGAATGTGTTGGTCAGGTGTGAATGTTAGCCTCCAAAAACTATCAGCATATGTTAGAAAAAAGGTTGATGTAAAAACCCCAGTCCTCGAAGTAACTTTACAGGTAGTGTTGGTTTCGTTTTGGTCACAATCTGTGGGGTGGACTTCTGTGCCCTGGGAGGTGTGTCCTGGGGAAGTGGCGGGAAGCAGTGCTACTTAAGTAGCCACAGTGAAACTATGCAAGTCAGAAGGGAGGGCGTCGCAGGTCTTTGGTCGCAAACTCAGCTGAAGCACTGAAGCTTCCACACGATTGACATTTCAGATATATTTAGAACCGTCTGGAGGTTATCTCTGCGGGTCCAGCCCTCTCTCGCTCTCTGGTGGTGATGCGCTTTCAGAGGAGTGAGGTGTGGGCTGCTAGCCTCAGACTCCCTGGCTGGGGACACGGCTCCCATGTGATCCTGGTGTGTCATGGCTGCTGTTGCAGGTGAAGGTCGCAGATCGGTCACTGGATGGAGTTGTAAGCTGTCTCCTCAGTTGACAGCTATGTGCTTCCTGTTTCTCTAGCCTTAAACACAAGGAGCTGATAACGTTAGTTCTGGGGACTGAGGGGGAAACATTCGGGAGAAAGGATGTGGCTGCTTCTTTGAGAAGTGTGGCCTCTCCAGTTATGGAAGTGTGGCTTTGTGTGTTTGCATTGCCCCTCATGGTGACAGTCACACACTCTCAGGCCCTTCTGTTTGGCTATGATAATGCTTCTGGCACTGGGAGCTGTAGCATTTCAAGCAAGGCAATCACATGCATATTGAGTAGACACAGTCCAAGATTTTCTCACCTCGGACGAGTTTTACCGCTGCCTTCCTGGGTCTGACTCCATCTGTCCACCTTTCCCCAGTGAGGATCATGATATCTTCGCTTGAATCTGTGTGTGCCATGGTTTTTACTTAGATTTGCCTCTTGGCAAATAATTAAGAAGTCTGTTTTTCCAGTCTTCATTTTTATCGTTTTGCTTTTCTTCTTTCTTTCTTGGCCTTCTGATAGTCATGTCCTCGAGTGTAGTTCTGACACTTTTCTGTCCTTTAAACCCCACCACTTTATCTGCAACTCCTGATGTTCACTCCTCCCTCCGACTGGCTGGGCAGAGAAGGGCTTCCCTCTCCTGCAGTCCTGGGAGGATCCACAGCCTGCACCCTCCATCCCTGGGCTTCTCCCAGTCTTGTTCCCCACTTTGTATTTCCAGTGTGATGATACAGCCTCGGCAAGAGTTCCGAGGAGTGAACAGCTGCCCATGTGCCATCTTTGACAAGGGGAAGAACACAGACAAAACCTTCTAACACAGAGACTCATCAGCCTTTTCTGTTACGGGCTGGGCAGTAGATAGTTAGCCTTGTCGTCATAAGATCTTTGTCTCCTTGACACATGGATCTGACATAAACAAAGGAGTGTGGCTCTGTCCCAATAACACTGTATTTATATGCACTGAAATTTGAATTTTACATACTTTTCACCTTTCAAAAAATAATGTTCTATTAATATTCTTTAATCATTTAAAGATGGAAAAACCATTCTTTGCCTGTATCCTTTATAAGAGCAGGCATAGGGTAGCCAGATTTAGTATTTGGTATCTGGCACATATTTACTAAAAGTTATTTAGTGTTTATCTGAAATTCAAACTTAACTGGGAATTTTGTATATAAAATATGTAATCATTCAATTCTTGCCAAATATTTCTCTGGTTGGACTTGGGTTATGGTAGTGAACCTATACATGCTTCTTCCAGCTAGTTCTCAGTGGTAATACAGGACGTAACTACAGTGAGGTTTGGTGGGAAAGAACATACTGAGATACTCCGAAGAACATACTGAGATACTCCGAAACTCTGGAAGCTGAGCTTCCAGACATTGGAGCGGAGCTTTGTGACCAAAATGCATAAGCCTAGGATAAAAATGACCTTAGACTAACTAAATGACCTTTAACTAACTGCATAACATGTAGTGTTTTTGTTTAAATTTGTTTCTAAGAACATCTTAAGGAGGAAAGAAAAATACTCCATTGAGCTTTGCTTGTACTAGTTAGGATACTGACCAACCACTGAAGTACCGATAGTATTTTTGTGTTAGTGGTTTTCCATTTCTTTAACATTCATGTAATTAATTTGTTAAGCATACTTAAAAAGCTGTAGGAAACAAAAGAAACAAAACCTTTACTCTTTAGGAATTTTCTGTTCTAGTGGAGGGAAATAAAAAAACAGAAAAGTAAGTAAAATATGAACTGTCAGCTATGAAAAGGGTTGTGGAGAAAAATGAAATGCAGGTGTCCCAGTGTTGGTAGTGAGGGAGGGGCTGCACACTGGAGAGGGATGTCACTGAGAAGATGACACAGGAAGCCAGTCAATGCACCATGGGGCCAGTGGGGCAGAAGCAAAGACCCTAAGGCTTGCAGGGCAATGAGGAGGGCAGAGAGACTGGACAGAGCAAGCAGTGTGTGTGTGTGTGTGTGTGTGTGTGTGTGTGTGTGTGTGGCTGGATTGGAAGAACGTGAACTAGAGGGATGCAATTGTTGTATTTCTGCCTTATTTTGTTAAGAATGTGTGCTTATACACACATGTTAAGCAAATATCTGTTTTCTTTATTCTTTTTTTCTGTACCTTTGTGGCCAAGATGCATAAACCTAGGATAAAAATGACCTTAGATATTTAACTAACTACGTAACATGTAGTATTCCTGTTTAAATTTGTTTCTAAGAACATCTTAAGGAGGAAAGAAACATAAGATTGACAACATAAGATTGACTTTATGTTAGTATTTAAATGTTGTTAAATTTAAATCATTGTATTTAAGATATAGGATTGCAGGTGGAGAGTAAGTGTCACTTACGGAACTTTGCTTCCCCTTCTTGCATGGGAATCAGTACTTTTTGGCTGCATGCTGATAGTAATATGAGGTGTGATGGAAATATATGGTCAATGTTTAAGTTAAAAAATTTGTTGCAGTAAAGGACATATTGCCATTAATTCCCCTAGATATCCTTCCCTTTGCTTCAAGCACACTTACCCATCTTTCTTGTTGCTTCAGAAGCAGTTCTGGAAGCCCTCTTTTGCAAGTCTTTTTAAAAGGTGATCAAAGATATGGTGAACGCTGGTGCCAAATGTCATCTATCGAAAAGCAGACATAAAAATATGATGCTGTGTCCTCATCCACCTTGTTCCCCAGATCTGGCACTCTGCAACTTCTGGCTGTCCCCCAAGCCAAAATGACCAGGAAAGGAAAACATTTTGAGTTGATTCGGGACACTGAGGGAGCCAGAACATCACAACTAAGTACATTTACAAAAAGGAACTCCCAGAACTGCTTTGGAAAGTGGCAAGAATGATGGGCGAAGTGTGTTTTAGCTGATGGGCAATATTTTATGGAGAATTTGTGGAAATGTGTCTTTACTATAAAAGATTTTTAAACTAAAACCTTCCCAGTGTTTTTTGATCACACTTTGTATATTACATCAAATTATGACCTCGTTATTGTGTTTATTTGGAGATTAAGTAGGGTTTAGGGGATGAATTTAGGTGTCACGTTGACAAGGGGTGGAGTTGTAATGATTACTCTTGGTTGTCAACTTGACTGAAATGAGAGACGCCCAGGAATTATCACAGCACACTTCAGGGTGTGTCTGTGAGGCTGTCTCCAGGGACTGCTATGAGGGCCAGCAAAACTGCCCTGAATATCAACAGTACCATCGATAGGCTGGGGGTCCAAGTGATACAGAAGGAGGGGAAGTTCGAACATCTATGCCCTTGGCCTTTCTTTAGCAGGTGCCGCTGTGATCGCCCTTGGACCTCAGACTTCAGATTCTTTGGCTTTTAAAAACAGACTTGTAGCAGTGATTCTCCAGGAAGCATTCAGGCCTTCAGCCTCAGGCTGAGGCTGCGTCACTGGTCTCTCTTGCTCTGAGTTGCTCTGCTTCTTGGCCTGAGCAGCTACTGGTCTCCCCGGCTCTCCATCCTATAGACAGCTGTGAGACTATTCATCATATGAGCATACAAGTCAATCTAATGAATCCTGTCTTATAATTATATGTACATTCTATTGGTTTGGTTCCCTTGAAGAGCCCTGACTAATCCAACAGGTAATAGGGTGAAGGAGGTAGAGAGTGTGGCACGCATGTTCTATAGGTCCTTGTAGGTTGCCTTTAGTTGGCTGAGACAGTGTAATTTTAAGATTTTTGAAGAAAAGGGTGACAAGCATCACTTAATTGCTTGTTTTACTTAATCACTGTGAGCCATGTGCCCAGTAGACCCCAGGGAGCAAGGACAGAGTGAGGAGACTCATCCAGGTGAAAGGTAATGGTGCCTTGATTGACAGAGTTGCATAGGAGACAGTGAGGTCATTCTGGCAGCACGGAAGGCAGAATGGACGGGATTTGCTGATGGATTTGATGTCGAGTATAAAGAAAGGGAGAAGTTGAAGATAACTCCCAGAGGTTTGGCTTGAGCACCTGGGAGGACAGAACTCTTATTTACTGAGAAGGGGAAGATGGTAGGAGAAGACTTGGAAAAATATCAGAAATTTGGCTTTGACAAGATAAGTGTGAAATGTGTGTCGGGCCTTTGAATGGAGATGTCAAATAGGCAGCTGGATATATGAGTCTGGAGTTCAGAGCTGGGCTCCAGATATAAATTTGAGAATTGTCAGTATATATACAATGTTGAAAGCCAAGAAGCTGGATGAGATCACCAGGGCATGAGTGTAGCTAGAAGAAACATGGGGTTCAAAAAGCCGCAAGTGAGCTAAAATGGCTCAGTAGTTTCTGTATTAATTATAGTCACCAATAAAATTAATCTTAGGAATATTCACATTATGTGCTTTATGGAAAGTACAGATCTTTTACTTAGAATTCTAACTATGCAGCTTCAGCTTTTTTGTAAACAAAATAAAAACATTTAAAAAGATTTAGGCTGTGGAAATATCTAAACCAGAGATGGCAGATTTGACCAGAGTCATTGCTTGATTTTTGTGAAGTCTAAAAGAACATATATGTTTTGGTTTGGAAACTGCATGTAGGTGAAAATTATATAAGAGAAATATTTTATAAATAGTTGATTTTTTTCTCTTTATGTCTCATGAGATATATTTTGTTGCTAAACTTTAAGAAGCTGTTTATTCTTATGTTTATTTGACTAAATATCTGTATTTGTCTACTGTATTTCTACATCATTTGTATTGATATACACTCAAGTATCTTGGTAGAGATTCCAAGGAAAATTCTTTCTGGGCCTTAAATTCCTCCAAACCAACAACAAAAGCAACAACAAACTCCCCCCAAAACCCAAACCACCCACTCGGTAAAGAGCTGCTCTCCCACTGTAACTTTCCTAAAGCAGTGAAAGCTTTGGGTCCTCGGTATCCAACAGGACTTTGAATGTCGACTCAACACTATGCTCAAACATGACTCATCGCTGGTGTTTTCATTTGTGGTCAACATAGTTACTTTTCACCGGAAGCACCAGTTGCTCATGTGGGACCCTCAGGGGTGAGTAGGCAAGCTGGCCCTCACGTGCCAAGGCCACTCAGTGCCACAGAGCTGCTGATGCTGGTGTGCATGGTCACTCCTAATAAGGATCTGCCCAGCTCTGCTGGCCCCAGCAGAGGAGACACGAGTAGGGACAGTTTAGGCCACAGGATCTACATCTTTCTACTCTGCCATGGTACTACTGCCTTTAAGGCCTGACTGACAGAAATGCTGTGTGTCTTCAGGACAGGCAAGAGATGACTTGGCTTTCTTGTGGCCCCCAGCTGTCTGGCTGCTCTTTCACCCTGAGCGTAGGGAGTGGGCAGCGATACTTGTCATATCTCCTTTTGATCTAGGGAATCTCTCTCTCTCTCTCTCTTTCTCTGTCACCCATACTAGAGATTGAATCCAGGGCCTTCGTACTGAGCTACATCCCCAGCCCTTTTTATTTCTGATTTTGGGACAAGGTCTCATTAAATTGTCCAGGCTAATATATCTTAACCTTCCTGCATCAGCTTCCTGGAGTTCTGGGGTCACAGGTGCACATCATGGGGTTTTCCTTCTTTTCACTGGAGTTCTCAGTGGAACTCTGTAGTTCTCTGTACAGGCTCCTTGTCATGGCACCTCCCCTATCCAGATGCAAAGGACCCACTCACTATACCTCCCCTCCTGATATCTGACAAGTAGTAGTACAAATATTTCTTAGTGAACTGGAGGATATGAGGTTAGCTTTGCGATCTGTCTCCTTATGAGCTTGCACATTGCTTTGCTGAAAGATTGACATGCGTGATATTCACAGCTGTGTGCAGTCGGTCAGTCCCTCTGACTCATGTTCTTCCTGCCTCGGTGCAGGGTTAGAATAGGCAACCATTTGGATTTAAGTAGGAATACAATTCTGTCAAGGAATGGAGAGCTCAGTAACCACTGTTGATGGAATTCAGGCTGCATGAGGAGAAAACATGAACATGGAGTGGGTGAGGATTAGTAAAAGTCTGGTGTGACCAGTGGCTTAGCAGTTCTAGAGGGACAGAGGGATGATGGGGGCCTAGACTGTGCGCACCAGGTAACACAGTGGAGCGATGTGCAGTGACTGCAGGAGCTTCGCACTAAGGAGAAGACACTTGTGAGTTCCAGTACTGTCTCTAGGGTAGTGACCGTGGAGTGAGTGGCTGGATTGCTGAGGAAATGAGAAAGAGCTGTGGGTTTTGATGACAGCAAGAAAGAAGGATTATGGGTGATACTATTTGTGACAGAGACACAAAGTACGTGGCTGTTAGGCACAGGGGAGGATTGGGAGACAGACTGATGGCAGCAGCCAGGGTCAAGGGGGACTCTGTCCCTACTCCCGGGCCCAGTGCATGAGAGGCCTGATGGCCAAGGGGCTGCGGCTGCAGGAGCTGCGGCTGCAGGGGCTGCAAGCAGGGTGCAGAGGGTGGCAAGCATGCAGGGGTTTGGTGGGTGCCTGCTGGGTTTGGGAGGCCAGAGGGGAAGAGTGGTGTGGGAAGTGTGGAAGAGGGGACAGAGGAGGCTGGGCATCTAGCAGAACTGTAACAGTCGGGACAGCCTGGGGGTCGCTGTGCCTGGTGCAGAGAGGACACAGGACAGGATGAGGCATGTTCCACAGGTCCCAAGCAGGTGGCAGAGGCAGGAAGGCTGGACTCTTGGGCGCCCCCTGATAAGACTGTGAGTCCAGCCCCGGCACTGGTCTGCTTGGATGCCTGGCCAACACCTCTTCCTCACACCCCTTCTGCTCCAGATCAGTCCACGCGGGGGCCACTTGCTGGCCTGAGGACCCCTGGCCCCAGCATGGCCCGGGAGCGCTCGGCACAGGTCTCCCCAACTGCTGCAGGGCGGCTTGAGAAGCATTGCTCTGTGCTACCCACTTTTCAACCCCCAAAACGTAAATTTTTGGAGTACACTCAGTGGGAATAAATGGAAAAAAAAAAAGCAGGATTCTTCCTTTCTTCCCTTCCTTCCTTCTTCCCTTCTTCCTTTCTTTCCTGGGATTGAACTCATGACTTCATCCTTGCCAGGCAGGCGCTTAAGCCACTGAGCCAAAGCCCTGGCCAAAGGAAGCTGTTTTGGGATGATGACTTCTTGAACTTTTCAAGACATCCCAGAAATCTCCAAAATCAGGGTATGTAAAAATTAAAGGTACACAAATACAAGGAAAAAATATTTAAAAACTTGTTGTATTTAGTTATCTGGCAGATGGCTGATCCAGTGAACTCTGTTATTTTCCAAGATTTTAGGGCTATGGGAGGAGAAACTCCTAATACATTTGAGGTTCAATGTTTTTCTACTGGGATTCTGGTTGCCACCAGTCTGATTTATAAGCAAACTAGAAATATCAGGGCAAGAACAGAGGAGGGGTAAAATGTGTGTTTATTTTATTCAGCCATTATTAACCTAAGCTCTGGTGCCTGTACCAAAGAAAGGAATTACTTGTATTTATTCTTATAGATAAATTGCTAGCAATAAATTATGAGGAGAAAAAATAACCATGGAGGATAATTGACTGAAAAACAAATGTCAGTAAAAGTAAACAGATTGGATTCCACTAAACCTATTTGCAAAAATGTCAGAGGAGTTGGGTTGTTTTCCTTCACAATATTTGTGCTAGTATAAAGGGACTGCAATTTAATTAAATTTCTCCATGGAGACTAGGTATTCCACTAGATGTCACTTTGAGATTTTGCTAAAGGAAGGACAGCATTCTGATTAAGGCCCTCAGCAGGAAAGACAATTGACAGCCCTCTCGCAGGGGTAGGAAATGAGAAACACCTGCCACCAAGGCAGGACACAGGACACCAGTCCTGTCAGTGCTCGCATCAGTCGCTGTCCAGCTGGGTGACCTCAGACAGGTCCTTTAAGACCCCTAGCATAGGATGTTAGAGTTCCCGCTTCGCCATGTGACCTATGTTTAGTGGCCAGCTCAGAAGTCTTCCAACTCCAAGCACCTCAAGCTCTGCTGTATCATATTCTGGACACATGGACATACAGCCAGTGAAATTTAGCAATTTGAAATGGAATTTGGAGATTTTTGGAAACTAGTACACTATGCACAGAGCTAGAGTTATCAGCTAATTGTTTGTTATTATGGAAAGGAAATTTCAAGGTGTTATGTGCCTATTAACACTTTTTAAGTGTTTTTTGTTAACCCTCAATGTTTAATTTATTTGACTTACACTGCAGGTAGTTCTGATCTTTCTTGAACTTGGCCATGTTTCCAATGTAGTTGAGAATATTAAAGTATGAAAGAGTAGACATATTCTGTATGCACTGTTAATTTCTTTTTCCTGGGGGACCTAAGATTTTGAGGAAAATGTTAGGTCTAATTACTTAACATTTTTTCTTTAAAAACACTAAACTCAGACAATCCTAAAATTGGAGAGAACAAGAAATGTCTAGTTGTTTAGAATCAATATTTTAAAAATTATAGATGGTATAACCTACTCTAAAAAGTTAGAGTAGGTTTTTTTCTAGTGATCTACTTTTTACATAGAAAAACAGTGGAATAGATTTGGGTATGAGGGAACAATTGTGAGCTATGGCTTGTCAATAAAATAATAAGAAAATCCTCCTGGGGATGTTAAGAAAGTGTTCTTTTCTAGGTAAGTATGAACTTGTTTTTTGCTTAGTTGGGAAATCATTTAGAATCAGAAGGGACTTCTGTTTAATAAGAACTTCAATGGTCTGCTCATTCAGCTGCCACGTTACATGAGTAAACAAAAGGGTTTGTGATATTCAGAAAACAAATTAGTCAAAAACATAAGTTTAAAAAAGACTAGTATGTCTGAACTGTATACACTTTCAGCTTTAGGAGTTTCTAGTGCATCTTCTGAAAACTCCAAGCTGTATAATAGGAGATGCAATGGAAAAATCTGGTGTGTGTTTAAACAAAGTACTTATTACAGGAAAAGACACATGCCATGAATCCCTCTAAAGATCCTTCCCTTAATTCAAATGCACTGATCTCATGGTCCTTGCCGCTTTCTGCAGCAGCTCTGGAGTCCTCTTTCCTGAGTGTCATTAGTTGTGTTATGGTTGCCTCTATGTCCTGCTGTTCACATTCTTTAACTTTCATGTCCTGTTGCCTTTGGCAAGAGCCAGGAGTCATGGTGCACGATCCATAGAGTAAGGCCGGTGAGGACATGCTGCAGTGTTTTAGGAGCCCGCTTTCTGTTGGCTGGCAGGATTCACCACTTGCTGACTGTATTTGTAAAGGCATTTGTAAATGCCACTTGTTTTCATGCTATAAACGTTCATGATGTTTGCACCCCGCCTCATTTGTTTGCCAGATATGTGAAGCAGTGATTCTCAATTAAAAACAGATTAACCACACAGGAACCAAAGGAATCTGTAATTGAGTCTGGTAAACCTGATGAAGTAAGTGCATGTAGGTTTCTCTGAAAGTTACATAATAAGTTTCTGCTGTCATGAAACATGGGCCATGGATTCTATTGGGTTCTGGACTGACCAGATAATATAGAAAAATATTCCGACTATTCCAGTATAGTGCAGAGCTGGGAGAAAGAATAAACTTCTGTGGTCACTGTTCATTGTATGTTTATGTGTTTCTTTTCATTTATTCCTGCAGAAACCTTTATCTAAGGTCAAATCAGATGTTTATGGAATTTAATTCCTTCTGGGTAGATGCCATTCTTAGAGGAAAAAGTATTTAAAAGTGTTTCTATGTATGACTCTGTGAAAATGGCAAGTACACCAGAAACCCTAGAAATCTGAGAAAGTCCTCGAAATAAATTTATCTAGAGGAACTTAATTGAAGGATGTTGTGCTAACACAATTATACTATAACTTTGCACCTATCTTTTGCTTTTTCCTTTTATTTCATGTACTGGTAATTTATAAGTATATGTGCACATTTGGTCTTGAGTGAAACTCTAGGGAAAGTGTTGATCAAGTAGGCTACATCAGGGAGGTGCTGTGGGAGCCGTGCTGAGAGGTCTGTAAGAACAGTAGGAAGCCAGGTGTGGTGCTGCACACCTGTAATCCCAGTACTCTAGAGGCTGAGGCAGGAGGAGTGTGGGGAATTTGAGACCAACCTGGGCTATAAAGTGAGGTCAAGACCAGCTTGAATTGCAGAGTGAGACCCTGTCTCAAAAATACCAAAAACAAACAAACAAACAAACAAACAGAAAAAACAAAGAACAGTAGAAAAGTCTTTTCAGGCAATTGCTTACTTACTGGAAAAAACATTTTAAAGGCATATTTTTTAAAAGCTTAAAATATTTGAAATATTATGCATAGTTGTTTCAAAGGATAAGACCAGGAGAGAAAGAGAGGCTTTGGGAAAAATTAGGCAATGAAAAAAGGTCATAGCTGACACTGCCTATTATTGATGGCCTTTGACGCTAACCAAGAATTCCTTTTTCTTTGGTATTAATGTGACTTCTCATTCAAAGTTCAAAGTGTTTTTTGTGAAGAAAAATGAATTTCTTAAAAGAATTCAGGGTCATTCTTTTATCCATAAAGAAACAGCTAAATTTGTGAAGTTTTATTTTGAAATAAAGTGACTGTTCTTTTCCATATTTGTCACTTATTCACAATGAGAGCATATTCATTGGTCACCAGACAAGAAATTGAGGATCTAATGATGACCGGGGCATGTGACTTACTTTAGGTTTATTGGAGTAGACGGTACAGAAACAGTCTTGTCATGTCTTGATAGGTGGGAAGAATATGCTATAAGACAGTATTTCTCATCGTTTATCCAATCATGATGTACGGAGAGAATGGCTCCGCTTCAATTGTGCACTGGGGTCATCTGCAGAGAATTCATAATGAGAACAATAACATATGGAGTAGTATGGAAGAAAATCTAGGTTTAATTTGCATAAAAAATAAAGATTTGAATTGTTTGAAGATCTAGATGAAATGATTTCAAAAAAATTAATAAGATTTTAGAATTGTTACCTGTTCTGACCCATGGTAATAATCACCATGAAAAATCATTTGCACTAATAGCACAGAACATTTTCATACCATATTCTTATAGTCCAAAATGCAAGAGTTGAAATTATTACCTAAGAATCTGAAAGTTTTTACTTTCCCTTCAGTGACGGATGTAATGAGAAAGCACCCTCTGGTAATGTAAGTGGATATGGAGTGGAATCGGAACCCTCTCGTGGAGTATTTGAGATGATGCAGATGCGACCTGCAGAGGTACAGAGGTAGTTAGAGGAGTCAGCCTGCAGCTCACGTGCCCAGGGGGCCTGGCATCATTCTTCACTCCACCCCAGTGCCTCTTTGAGGAGCTCTGGATAAAGCTGCTCATGGCTGGGGAAGCTTGGCAGGAGCTCTGTCCTTGTCAGTTGTCAGACAATCGGAGCCTCGCAGGCACAGCATAGCTGCCACTCATTTGCAGGACATTGCCTGGCTTCCTGTAGCCCAGAGCATTCTTTATGGATGTAGGAAACAACACAGTGCTGCACTGCAGAATTAAAATGTAAGAAAGCTACTCCTTTGTACTATTTTTAATGAAAATTTCTATTTTTCCAAACTAAAAGCCAAAGTGCAGCAAGATATTGCACAGATTTTTCAGGGTACTAAAAACTCATGCTTTTTAAAAAGGAGGCAGTGTTAAATTCTATCTTTATTATTATTATTATTATTATTATTTTTGGTGAATACAGTGCTTTTTATGTGAACTTAGAAAACTTCCTGGTTCTAAGTCAGTTCCCAATTCATGGGGACCACAATAGGGCCAGGCCCTGACTACTTACAGAGGTGGTCACAAAGCCATTCACATCTGCCATCCAGGCATGGGGACTGAGGAAACGGTGGTGACCCGTTCTCTGGACCTCATTTGAGTCATCAGCAATCAGTACTCCACTTTTGGGGGCTAGGTATATCAGTGTTCTCCAGAGCAACAGGTCTAACAGGGCCCAGAGATCCGCGAGCATATATTTAATATTCGTATCTCGCATGGATACATATAGAAAGATACGTGCAAACCCCTACATGCCTAAAGAAATATTTACTTAAAGGAATTGGCTTACATGATTATGGAACCCAGAGACTGCAAGGTAGCCTGGCAGGCCAGAGGCACAGGGCCTCTCTTCTTGAGAGGAATTTAGTCTCCTGAAGTAGGGAGGGCAGTTGGTTTTATTCACTTAGAATAACCCACTAGAAAATGCCTTCACAGCATCCTCCCGATGGGACTGACCAGGTATCTTGGTGCCGTGATCTTCTAAATGACATGTGAAAGTTAATTATCATGGGTTGGGTGTGGTGCCACATGCCTATTATCCCAGGGCACTGGGGGGCTGAGGTAGGAGGGTCACAAGCTCAAGCTTAGTCTAGATAATTTTCAAAGACCTTGCTAAAAAACAAAACAAAACAAATATAAAAAGAAAGTTTGAGGATGCAGCTCAGTGAAAAGGCCTGGTTTCAATCCCTAGTACCACTAAAGACAAACTGCCACCACACTAGACCAAGAGCTAACTCCTTTTAAGCAGTTACTACTTGTGTGATAGCCATGTAGAAAAGGCTAAGGGTAAACCAAACCCTAGCAGTTTTCTCCTAAATGTGAACACACATATTTCATAGGAAGCAAGTGGCCTGCCACCTTCCACTCAGTGCTAACTCCATGTGGCGGCCAAGGAGTCAGTTAGGTAAGGGTCTCAAGGGGCCTGGTGTGTACCCAGACTGAGTAGTACAATTTGCCCTCCTCTAAAGCTGCCATGGTCAGAGTATAGCAAGTCTGTCTGTGGCTCCCTGGCCGAGGTGGACCCACAGTGCCTGACCACAGCTGGGTGAAGGCCGCTGAGGATGGATCGCAGACATAGCCTTGGGTGAACCCTGGATCCCCATACAACTGGCAGACACATGTGTCACAGAGCTGGTAGTGTCTCCTTGGTGAAGTTAGCTGGGAAGCACACCATTTAGGAACAGGAACTGGGCGCAGCCTGGGTGTTGCACTCAGGTGCAATTCTTTCCACAACTCTGGTTGCAGACGGAACTGGACCAGAACCTAGTCAAACTTTCCCCTAAAGTCAGCACTGACCCTTACCACTGAGCTCGATTCTGTTCTTGTCCAACTGGGTTTGCAGCCAGAACTGTGGAAAGAACTGAGTTCATGAACCAAGGCACCTCTGTATTTTCTCTAAAATAATTCAAATAACAAGGTCAATTGGGAAGAATAAAAGGAAGTAGCATATATTAGATGCTTACCATGTGCCACGCTCGATTCCAAGCAGCTTCCATGGATTGGGAAACTTAATTCTCCCCAGTGCCGGGACTGAGGTCCAATGATCACCACCATGCAGGGAGCAGCCTGGAGCAGAGGACAGCACTGTCTTCAGACCAGTGCGACAGAGCCAGGTCCCCTTCTGACCCCATCACTGACTGTGGTGCAGGCTGGGAGCCAGTTACAGGGTGCTGGGGCAGAGCTGTGGGCCTGGCAGGTTCCGAGTCACAGAACCACATTAACAGGGGTGATGAGGGCTGGTTTCTTTCTCTGCAGAGCACATCAGGGAGCAAGACGCAGCAGAGGACAGAGAGAATC
The DNA here is from genome assembly GCA_004027295.1 of Dolichotis patagonum. Taxonomy (NCBI): domain Eukaryota; kingdom Metazoa; phylum Chordata; class Mammalia; order Rodentia; family Caviidae; genus Dolichotis; species Dolichotis patagonum. The sequence continues at coordinate 22,121 of PVJX010005407.1, forward strand.
CCACAAGTGCTCGCAGAGAGCTGGGTTATGGTCCTAATATGAAAAAATAGGATTTTAAAAAAAGTGTTTTCAGGTAGAATCAAAACAACTGGAGTGTGGAGAGGAGGTGAAAAACCTGAAACAAACAAACAAAAAAAAGATGAAGTGTGCAAGGGAACCAGGACATCTGAGTACTGGAGTGGAGAACTGTCACCACTTCTTATGGAGTGACTGGAAATTTATAGAGAAGCCTTCCTAAATGTGAATTGTAGTTTTGGTATATATATTTATCAAAGTTACACTCAAGTTATTTTCAAGTATGATCAAAATATACACAAATGCATAAATAAAAATTTATTTATTTAGATACCGGGATTGAACTCATGACCTCCCTCTTGCTAGGCAGGCGCTTAGGCCGCTGAGCTAAACCCCCGGCCCAACAAAAAATTCATCACAGTAAAAGACACGTTGCCATTAGTTTTCCTCAAAATCTTTGGCCTCATTTCAAACACATTTCTGCCATTATTCTCACCACTTTCTGAAGCACTTCTGGAAGTTCTCTGTCATGAGTGTCTTTCTGAGGTGTGTTCAAAAATACTGTGAATGCTACTGCTGCATGCCAGTCAAGAGAAAGGCAAGAGTGTAAAAACCTTACAGTGCGTCCTCATCCACCTTATTCCCTGGATCTGGAATGATGAGACCTGTGGATATGTGCCAAAGTCAGAATAACCATGGAAGATAAATGTTTTGCATTGATTCAGGACATCAAGGCAACCAGGAGTTAGATATCTGTGAAAGAGGACTTCCAGAAATGCTTCAGAAAGTGGTGACAATAATGAGATAAGTGTCTTCAAAGTGAGGTGGAGAATTCTGAGAAGGATTAACAACACTGTGTCTTTCACTGTAATAAATTTTAAAAAGTTTTAAATTCACAGTATTTTTTGATCATATCGTGTATGCAATTATAAGCAATTACAGACCTCTCCCAAAATTGTAGGTTTAATAACTTTTTAAGTAATTCCTGTATTTTAGTGCCAAAACTAAACTTCAAGTGTGCTTGAGCTGTCATGTGTTGAGCACGGTGGCCTGAGTAGGCTGTGCCTGGCCCATCGGCTGTGATTGATCAGACGAGCCCGACAGTCTTCATGACAGGGCCTGGTGCACTTTCTAAAGTCTGCTTTCTGCTCAGAAATTTTGTGACAATGCCACCCCTGGACAAAGCAGCTGTGGCCCTCTGCCAGGCCCAGCTCCTGGGTGCTGCATCTATTTCTGTTTGGACAGAACTGTGGATGTGGGGGCTCCCGATACCTGAAGCACCAGCAGGGATGATTAGGAAAAGGGGCAGCAGCAGGAGTCATTGAGCTGTTTGAATAGTTGCAGAGATGATTAACAGAGGGAGCCTGTCTGGGAAACTGATCATGTGGACAGGCTGTGGGACGATTTCCAGGCCCCTGGTGTGGCTGGGCCATCATGCGCTCGGCCAGGGTAGGAAGATGTCTGCTCTCTTCTGTGCATTCCTGGCTGAGGTCTGACCTCAGAGAGGTGGCAGCTGTCAGCAAGTGGGCCAGGCCCTCCGTCTCCCTCACGTCCCTGGGGAGGAGTTGGCAGGGCCAGCCTTGAGCTTCAGCAAGCTCCTGCTGGAGGCAGTGGTGTGACGTCCACCTAGTGGCAATTGCAAATGGGCTACCCGCTCCTTTCAGCTTAGTTGTGCTTTTCCACACATGGGGCAGTGTGGGACATCCCCAACACCTTCCTTCAGTGAGTGGCCCGTTCCGATTGCTGCCAAAAACAAGGAGCCTAAGAAAAAAAGCCTTGTTCAGGGTATATTCAGGGAGAAAATTTTAATTTAGATAAGTACAGTTATAAACAGATGCAAAAGTATAAACTGGTGGGTAAATGTCCTTAACTGAAAGGAAAATGAATCAATTCTTTCTTTTTTTCTCCCTTTGAGATAGGGTCTTGCTAGGTTACTCAAGCTTGCCTCAAACTTCTGGGTTCAAGTGCTCTTCCTGCCTCAGCTTGCTAAGTAGCTCAGACTGCAGGCATATGCTGCTGCATGAAACGACTAGGATCACATTTCCACAGAAGCCTCCTTCTCTTCCCACCTGTGCTTTCAGCGGAAGGGCTGCAAACTGGACGTTTCCATGACCGCCAGCCCAGGCCTCTTCAGGAAAGCAATGTATGCATCCACTAACCAGTTTATAAAGGGCACAAATCAAAAAGTCAGGAGAAGACGCACAGGGCAAGGAATAGGGAGGGGCGGAAGGGAGGAGCTGCACCTGCCAGGCCCCCATCTTCTCTGGCCGCAGGTCCCCAGGGTGCAGCTTGCATCTTCTCTGCACCCTGTCCCCTGGGTGTTCCCGAGGCTTCTTAGGGGCCGAATTGATTACAGCCTTGGCTGTCAGCAGCTTTGTCACTCTGCAGTCTCCCTCTCGGTCCTCCCTCAGCTGGGAGTATGCTGGAAGGTCCGGCCACCGTCAGGCATTTGGCCTTCTTGGCCCCTGCCTTTGGGGATCTGCAGTGAATTCTCTGCTTATCGTAAGCTCAGGTGTGACCAAGGGCCTTCTGATGGAGAACAAAACCTGGCCCTTTCCTGGCAGCACTCCTATCCCTTCAAGTTACAAGTATTCTAGGATAGGTCACAGAGCTTGTGTATAGTTCTTTTTTATTATAATATTACACCTGCAGAATTGACTCTAGTATAGTATAGTGTAGTGTAATATAGTATCGTGTAGTATAGTGTAGTATAATAATGTAGTATAGTGTAAGATAGTGTATTATAGCATAGTATAGCATAGCTTTGGGCTAAGCCGTTCTCATAAATATCGTAAGGAACTTGGTTGCTGATGAGGGAGTTTCAGAAGATCAATGCAAAAATCACTGCAACTCAAATATCTTATTTCAAAAAGTGTATCCATTTACCCTTTATTTCAAACCCACAGAAGGTGATGTTCATTTAGTCTTCCCCCATGCCCAGTGCAGGCACAGGTTGCTCAGGAAGCCAAAGCAGACGGGTACTGTGGCCGCTTCTGCTCCGGAAGCCCCCTCTGCAGCTAGGAGCACAGGCACTGGGTTCTCAGTTTGCACCCTGCGGGAGGCGGGGACCTGGGGTCTGTTCCCTGTGGCCCACATCGGGTGTTGGGGGTTCTTTCCTCTGTGTAAGTCTGGGCTCAACTGACTCGAGCTTCTTTAATGCTTTTGATGTCAGAGGACCCTGAATTGTCACCAACACTTCCAGGAGAGACCTGCTATGCACACATGAATATGAATACTGGGTTTAGCACCCACAAACCTATAATTTGGACACAGCAAAGGAAGATACTGTTGTGTTTTAAAAGGTAAAGTACCTAGGGTGGAGAAAACCCATAAGTAGGCCAAGTCTCATTTCTGTAGTTTGCTTATATTAGAGCCTATTTTAAAATATTACAGGGAATTATTAATGTATATATTTATATAAACTCCATAATCTGTGTACATATCTATATCCATCCATATCTATATGACTCATATCTGTTTATGTGAATATATATTTGTGTGTGTACATATACCTAATGGATTTTATTAACTTTAGATTTAGTATAAAATTCTACAAGGACTGAATTTCTGCTGTCACTGATGAATAGCCCTAAGAAATAAACAGTTTGGTTGGCATTACTGTGTTTTTCAACAATGAAGGTACGTTTGCAAATCTCCACAGGAAAATCTAGAAACAACAGCTGCTGCAGACCTCAGCTCTTCCAAGCAACTGTGCTGTGAGTTGTTTCTTCTAGTTTTGTTTTATGGTTTTGATGCAATCATAAATCAAGCTAACTTCCTCCCTTTCAGTAGTTATTATTTTATGTGTAAAGCTTGAGCAAATCTTAACAGTTTCTATACAAAAATTACTTTATTATATGATCTGTAAATTATATGAAATGATATAAAATGCCTTATAAAGCTTAATAGCACAGCAAAAGAAATTATATTTGTTTTTTTAAATAACACACATCTTGATCCACTCAGTTTTCTGGGGAGTCTAATTATAATTAGCTTTCTGTGTGAACAACGACAGAAAAGAACAGAAAACGGAGAAACCTTTGATGTCTTCCTTTCCATCCCCCTTCCCTAGTTAAAACTAACTTTATTGACGAAGGCATGTTATCTACTGTGCGAGAGATGTGAGAGACCCCGCCTAGCTCTACAAGGGACACTCTGTGGATTATGTTCAGTCCTAGTCACCATACATTCAGGACACATCAAATTACACTGCCTTTGGGAGAGAGGACCAATCAGCTGAGGGACTCAGGCTTCTTTGACATTGGAGAGTCACAGAATTGTGACTGTTAGGACAGAGCGGAGAGAAGCAGGGACGGGATGGGGCTGAGCTCATGAACATCTCAAGGCTTTTTCTTCAATGAGGTTTAAACTTACTCTGTGTTACCCCCAGGAAACAGAACTACTGGGTGAAGCTGTAATAGAACAAATGTGGGTAAACACAGAGATGAACATTCCTGTGGTCAAATCTGTTGAGAAAAGACGCTAAGTTGAGGAGTCATGAAGGGTGCTTTTAGCCTCGGACCCCCTCTACGCACAGGGGCTCTGTCCCTGGAAGTAGGATTGGATGAAACTGGCTTTGATGGCTTTTCTAAACTTGGAACTCTGTGGCCCTTTTTTCTTGACCTGTGGCAGAGTTGTCCAGAAGAGGTGAAGCTCGGAGAACTGTTGCTTTACAGTTCATTGTGGAGTTCACAGTTCATCCTCACCCTGCATTGTAGTAACACAGTCATTATCTACAGGAGGAAAACATTTATTTTCTCATGCCAGATATGATTGTTATTGTTGAATGAATGTTTTTCTTATGTAATCATGATATAGAACTTATGGAACTCTTTTCATGGAGGCCATTACAGTATGTTCATAAAACTTTACTTGAAATTTTAATGGTCGTGGTCAAATTTATAGTCAGTGGTTTTGTACACTTGGCTGTGTAAATATTTATGCTTGGTTGTCTAAACCACTCTGTGTTGTTCTCTTTGGCAGGCAGAGCAGTGCTTGTTGGACCCTCTTCTTTCTTTTATACCTCTGTTCTAGGAGTTGCTTGACTTAAGAATAAATATGATAATTTTCAGACACGAGAGATCTGGCTGGAGCTGGGCCACTTTCTTTGAGATAAGAAGCCAAATCATTTTTACAGTGATTTAAAATTTAGAAGTCCAGATTTTGCAGTATATTTGATTGGTCTGTTCCATATAATTCTTTCCAGGTTCTTTCATATGTCCACTGTCTCTGACTTTAGTAAGAATAGAGAAGGAAGTGGGGGAAAGAAAGAAACACTGTTTAGGAGAGGAGAAAACGGAGAATCTTGCTTAAGTCTCCTTTGTTTTCGCTCAGTTAGAAGCTTGCAAATGTTTTATTTAAGAATTTAAACTCAAGAAGACACTTGAGAAACGTGAAAAATGAGAGATGTAAAATGATTTGGTTGTAAACTTAGAGACTGAAGAGGGCTTTTTCTGTGAGCCTACCTTCCTTATGATCAACCCCGGGAACAGTCGTGGTGCTAGCGCTCTCCTTGGTGGGTTTTCAGACGAGAAGGCTTTGAGCAGGGTAGCCGGCAGCAGGCCTGGGAGGAAAAGGCTGATGCCTGCTGGTGAACGCGCCCAGGGTACCTGGAATGCCTGAAGATGGAGCTCTTGGCCAAGTTTTGATGTAGAGAATGAAGCCAGCATCTGGACACTGACACTTGTTTACAGCCTAAAAATTTCAATTCCCCAAGACTTCAATAATCTGAGTGAAATACAAACGTAGATACTGTGTTTTGAAATGCCTAAGAATCAAGAAAAAGTTACACAAAAGCTATGATTTTGGGGGAAATATATCTGAAAATTAGAGCCTAATTTATGTTTTGAAAGACACCTCAGCAGTTGTTTTTTTCTCTTTTGCTGGCTGTCATTTATGGCCCGCGGTGAGCTCGGTTCATTGTGTAACGGGCACGGTGGACGTCCTCTGTTAATTATGCTCCATCCTTTCCTCTCCCTGGCTGCCGTATTTGCCTTTCTTATTTTCCTTTTAGGTGTGGGATACCACATGCAGCAACAAATATGTGATCTGAAGAAGCATTTTCTTCAGCAATCTGTCATTGGTTCTATTTATAAAACCAATGGACTTTATTCCTCTTTACTTGGTCCTCTCCCATTCATGTATGTGTTGAGAGGACTTTACTGCTACTCATTGGCTACATCCTTTTGGTGTTTCCTATTTTCTTGTTTTTTCATATTTATATATGCATGCTTTATAAATCTAGGATCAATTTCAGAAATATAGCTTTACATTTATCTAAGATTTTAGCATGATTAGGGAGCATTCATTTTTTAAAAAAATCTTGTTTATTTAGGATTGTGAACGCTGCTGTGAGAGTTTTTCAAGATTTTCCCTGTCTCTTTTGTTTTAAGATTGAGTCAAGCCAGGGAACTGCTTATCATAACTCAATACGTTATAATCATATTTCTTCCGAATAAAGGCAATGCTTTTTAATTCTAAAATTTTTGGTTACAAAGTTTTAAGTCATTCCAAACCACAGTCTCAATACCCTTTAAGGTGGGTGGAACTCACCATCATAAGTATGTCTCAATTCATTGTTATGTGGTGGTTTAATTAAAATGCTTAATTGAGCTTCAGAGATAATATGCATTAATCTTGTTAACCTTTTTGGTGATGAGCAAGCTGCTTTCTCATATCTTTTTTTAAAGAAGTTCTTTAAGAGTACAGAATAAATATCTGAGTGTATCATCTTTGCTTTTTAAGTTAGTAATCTGAAACTCCAAAGCATTACTGTTTCAAGCCAAAACAAAACTAACATGCATATAAACCTTAGGCAGCATAGTTTTGAGCAGATGCCATCACTTGGTTGCATTTATTTATATGTTTTAACTATACATATGTATATGATACTTGATCACAATATGGGGATGACTTTTAACAATAATTAAAGAACAATAAATGTTTGGTCACCATTTATTGAGTAAAATATAAAATAATACTCATGAATAATTAGTAGTAACTAATTTCCGTTTTTACTAAATGAAAAGCAAATGGCTGCACACTATAATATGAATAGTTTCACAGTTTGGTAAAATTTTAAATGGCTATTTTATTGCTCCTCTAGTACAATAGCAACTTCATTCTAGATTAATAGATTTCCTTGCTTTGAGCTGAGTGCTTAGAGTTGATCAACTCACCACTTTTTTCCTGAGAAGGATGAAGATGCACTATTGTTGATGGGCTTGGTGATCGCAGTGCTTTCACCTCGTGTGTCAACGTGGCATTAACATTTTAAGTTCAGATTGTGTCCTTTAGATGTGACTTGAAGGGTGAAAGGCTAGACATGTGCATTCTCTTTTTCTCTCATTCTCTCTCCTGCTGGCAAGCCTCCCCAAGGAAGCTCACCAGCCTCCCTGTCTTCTCCCACCCTTTCTCTACCAGGCGGTTCTTAGAGTGCTCCCAGCCTTGTACACAGCTTTTCCAAACCCTTGTAACACCGTAATGCCATCGCCTCTTCCCTGTAGTAAACATAGTGTGAGAATGTGCCTTGTATTGGAATATTCCCTCATCACGCACATTGGCCTGCTGTAATGTGTCACAATTCTACAGCACCTGGCTGCAGTGTACAGTCTTCTAAAAGCCATGAGCTCAGTAGAAGATGACAACCCTTGAAACTGTCACATTTATAAACTGCTGCTTATGTGTATAAATGTGCAAACGTGAATCTTTACCCCCAAAACTAGAAAAAGTATCAGTTGAAATTCTTTTTATTTATAATTTGGCTTTTGATAAAAGTCATAGTTATTTGCTTCCAAAGTAGAATGGATTTTTATATTTCTTTAATAGTCCATTAACAATCTATCAAATAAAAATATCATACATGTTTTCAAAATGTAAGTAGCCTGTTGTATTACTAATTTGCCCATGCAATATTGTCATGAATAGTTATTTTTACATGAGACCCAGAGAGATTAACTGAGTGATAATGTCATAGTACTTTTTAAATGAATGGAAATATACTGTAGAGCTGCCCATTTGGTTTTATGCTTTCAGTAATGTGAATTGTTTTCTTAGTACTGTGATGAAATTATCTGAAATCCATTAAAATCTACTTGGAGTCTGTGTGATTCAGAAGACAGAGAAATCATTTAATCCCCCTATGGCAAGACAGAGCAAAAGGAAATCTTACAGTGCCAGTGATTAAAATCCCATCTCCATAGTACTCTCAGTCATTTGTTCTCTCCTTCATTTACTCTTACCTTTGAGGATGAGACCCCTGAGACTTAGATTTAAATCTTACCAGTCTTAACATGACCCCAAATGCTACTGAAAAATGCTCTATCCATTGCTAAATTAATTTTCTCTACCTTCGTCGCTTACTCACATGTTTAAGGGATTAGCCAAGGAACCTACAAGAGTATTTTTTTTTCCTTTTTTAAAATCTACTTTTCAGGAGCTCTATGCACATCTTAAGTGACTTCCTTTATTACCTAGTCACATCCTCTTCCAAATCCTTTTTGTTTTGGGATCTGTGGTCAATTATCTTATGAGACTGATGATTAAGAACTATTCACAGCTCTCTTACTAACCCAGAAGATTAGCATTATCTTTGAGTGTACCCAGAGCGGGAAAATTTGAAATTTTTTTCAATTAATTAAAAATGTTGAAAAAACTTAACATATTTATATTATGTAAATATGTACACATTCAGATAACTATGATGTGTGGAATGTTGTGCTATTTTCTCTTTTAAAAATATTAAAAGTAAAGTTTAATTTTGGTATGATTTAAGGTAACATGGGAGAAGCATCATTAGCAAAGTATGCATCACAAGAGTACAAAATGAAGAGATGGACTTAGACATTGTGCAGAAGAAATGATTTGCAACCCTAGTGTGCTGTCACTAGACTCGGAGGAGTGTTGCTACTCACATGAGGTGTGCATGTAATGTAGCAAGCATCTTAGAAAGGTGAAACGCATTTTAACATGAATACAGAATACGGCTTTCAGAGCAATTCTAGCCATAGTGAACTTACAGTTGATTTTGGTAATTCATGGGGAAAATCCCCAACTAATATAAAGAAAACAGACAATGAGTGAAATCCTCAAACTCTTTTTGGTTGTTGATTTTGAGTATTGGAGTCTGAGGAGAGTCAGCTTGGTGAGAGGAGCATGGTGACATGATGCCAATTTGAAGCAATTTCAATCACTTTAAATAATGATGACATTTAAAAAATGTAAATTCTCTACTTAGCATATTTTATCCTTGAGGGGGTTTGTCCTCATTATTCACCAGTACTTTTAAACCAGAATCAAGAGTTCCACCCACAATTTACCAATAAAGGCAGTAAAACAAAATGGGAAATTAATTATTAGAGTAAAAAAGGGTAGGAAGACAGAAATGAAGTAACGTTAGAATAAGTGCACAGAAGTGTCTATTCTATAGTTCGGGAATGCGTGTGTACACACACATGGGTCTATATACCTTATGTTGGCATTTTAGCTATCAGAAACTTAACACACACAATTGCCTGCACAGTAACCTATTTTTATATTTCTTTGACATTTCATTTGGAGCCTGGACCATAACAAAATTGTTTTTTAAAAAGGTGAATAGCTTTCTTCATGCTATTAATTTGTGAACAATGTAATACTGTCAGGAATAATTATTGTGTATGAGTGTAATGCATGGATATATATGGACTGGCTTTGATTTAACAACATCTCAGATTACGGTTTTTGAATTTACCATGGTGTGAGAGACATGTATTTAGTAGAAACTATATTCCAGGTTTTGCATGCTGTCTGTTCCTGCACCAGCACAGATACACACCACACATGTGCTATCCACATATGTAGTAGTTTTATGTTGAACCAGAGGACAATGAGGTTGTCTTTTTGCCTTCTCAGGTCATTTATGTGAGTGAATATTTGTTTGTAGTTTGTTGGTCCCACTTTGAGGGATGTCAGTATCTTTGAAAAGCATCTTCACATCCTCTGGTCAGGTTTGTTGGCTTGGGTCTGCAGCCGAGTACAGGAAAACCTGAACCCAGAACATCTGGGCCTCAGCACTTTTGCTAGACCCCATGGGGACTTCTCAGTGCAGGCTTTTGGATGCAATTTGTGACACAGGGCACAGTGGCAGAGCCCACACAAATGCTTGACTGCTCCAGTGAGATGCACTCTGGAAGGCGCTTCTGACAGAGTCCTTCTGCACAAATGGAGCATTCATTCATAAACCTTTTACAGACTTCAGCGACTTAACGTATGTGGTCTGTTAACTTCTGTGGAACATTTACATTTTGAAAATGCAAGCATCTTTTTAGTCACAGAATTATCTCTTTTTTGGAGGGAAAGTGGTATTGAAATCTGTTAACCGATCCATAAGTACTTATATGTGCTACTTGCAGAAGCATCGAATGGAGAATTCCACTGGAAACACACAGGTGTGGGCTGCTGTACAATTCTGAAAATTCTATGGGCTTAGGTCTCAGTCCCTGTCTTTGCAGAGCAACTTTCTTTCTCAACTGGAGTAAAGATCGTTGCACTTTGGAGGAAGGGATCTATTCTAGTCCTTTTCAGCTGTAGTTATTAGAACAATCATCCTAACAGTGAGTTATAATTGGCCTTATTCCATTTACATGCACTTAGTTACAAGGAAAAACCCAGTTTTTTTCCCGTAAGATTTGTAGCCATAAGGTGTGAGTGTGTTCTAACTCGTCTTTTCTTAATTTCCTTAATGATGCATTAATGGTTCATTCACAGATCTTGATATCATCTTTATGCAATCTACTTACTGACTCTGGCTCATCACAATTTCTCACAATATCTGATTATTAGAAAGTACAGTAGGGTTCCTAGTCCTTGATTCTGGGCTCTCTCTGTATGATTTCATTAGACTCTGAAACTCCCTTACGCTTGGGATTATAGTAAGCCTGCTGCTAACTCAGAATTCTTAGGATTTTGAAAAGTTGATTATTCATGTCTCAGACTTTAGGTTCTGAAGTGTGTAATCTAAATAATGGGTTTTGTCTTCATCATTAAATAATTATTGAGAGCCGATTCAGTGTCTGGCCTATTTCATGTTCTGTGGATACGGTAGTCGGTGACTTCCAGAGCTTCGATTTTCTGGGAGAAATTATATCCCAGATTTGCTGAAATGTCCCAGTTTCTTACAGATCAATTAATACTCATTAATTATATGAGCAGCTCCTCTCCCTGTTACTGGGGGTGAGCATCAGCTTATGACACTCATTATAATAACAGTTCCACGATTAGAAGTGTAAGGGAGAAAGGTTTTTATGGTCCAGAGGAGCCATGTCATGTGAGGTCTGTATTTTTTTCCTCTTTGAAACACCACTTTTTCCCCTCTATGGAAACATCTTATCAATTAATTTCTACTGACAGACAGTAAAATCTCTTTCAATTGGGACATTATCCTCTTATTGTTACTCTGTAAAATATACTCCTCTAAGCATGTAAATATGAACCACATTTTCAAATGAAACACAGTGATTTTAGTATAGCTCAGTAGATTCATCTTTTTAGTTTTCCCATTATCTTCTTCTGTCATCCTTTATTTATTTTCATTAATAATAATTTTTAAAATCATTGCTCTGAAATATTAAATAACTATTTGTTATTTTTCTGTTTATTTAGGTGATAAGATTTTGAGACTATAGAAAATATAAGGTTATAGGATGGCAAGACAAACAAAAAATTCTTTGCAGAAGGAAAATAATATTTGACTTAAAGAAGCTGGAAGAAAAATTTCCCCTTATTGCCCTGCCCCTCAAGGAGAAAAGGGCTGGAGCAAGTCATGTTGTTATGTATGCATCGGCACCTTCTCTCACTCTTAGCAGTGTCCCCGTGTGGGAAGAAGTACATCTTTTCTTTATTGGTAAGGCAAAAAGTTTAATTTTGTCTAGACAACTGAATTAAATTTTTTTCCAAATAATTTAAAGCATGTTGAGAAAGGATCACCTTGATGTGCTTATAAGTTTTCAGGACAGGATACTGATTTGTCAAATAGTTTACTTCTAGGACATATGACAATTACACCTCTAATTCCTTAAGCCGTAATACTCAGTTTCAAGTTGCTAGGTTCTATAAAGCTTGGAAGGGCTACATTAGAGTTCCTAAACATGGATTTAAGAGTGGTCCTACTACTGATAGGTTACCATTTCGATCAGTGTATAGAACTAAGCACTCTTTTAAGAGTTTTTAAAAATGCATTATTTTATTTAATCTGCACAGCAGCACGAACATAGAGCCATTATTATTATCCCTATTTAATAGCTTAAGAGACTGAGCTAGAGAGCAGTTAAGTGACTTGTATCCTTTCTCTCTTCTACTTTACCAACTAATTAAATAGATTTATGCTCTAAATCAGCAGGACAATATAAACCCACCTCAGGTTCCTATACGTGAATATTTCATAACTGGCATGCAATGCTTAGTAACTTCTGAGATGTTACATTGTTATAGAAAGGAAGATTGCCCATAGAAGATGCAGTGTGTACCTTCCTTGAAATATTGAACTTTTGAGTCTGGGACCAAACTATGTCCCCGGGCATATATATTTAGGTAAATATTTTTTTTTACCTAAATAGCATCTTCTGAGTGAGGTTCTGGTGTTATTCCTTGGTTTGCCTTTGGATAATTCAACAAAGTGTTACGTTTTGTTTGTTTGCTTTTTGAATATTTTTTCTCTTTCTCATAATGTTCACCCGATTTTAGAACTAGAAGTCATTTGTTTTAGTCATTGGCTTACTGACAATTTTGTTGCTGATTATGTTGCTTTCTTTTTTTAAATTTCCTGAAAATCAAAACCAAGTTTGTGATTTGCTCTTTGCTATGCATTAAACAAAACTTTCAATGCACACTTCATAGACTGACACTAACCATGGCTTCCTTTCTATTCCATGTTCTATTGTCAAGAGCTGGGATCTGGGTTCAGACTAGCCGGGTTCAAATCTCATCACAACTTCTCACTTGGAGACTTGGTCAAGGTAACCTCTGTTAAAGTCAGTTCTCATCTGTTTCATATGAGCCTAACAATAGGTCACTTTCATAAGGTTGTTACAAGAATAAATGAAATAATGCATATAGACTCTTTAGAACACTATCTGATATAAGGTTGTTACAAGAATAAATGAAATAATGCATATAGACTCTTTAGAACACTATCTGACATAGAATGTACATTAGTTAAATATTTACAAATCTACTCAAATCTCTTTTATATTGAGGCTTAACATAAATGAAACAATGTTGCCTTTCATCCGTATGTCATGTAAGAACATAAACAATCCTACCAAATTTAAATGTTTGCCAAACTATATTTAAGATTGTATGTACTAATCACAAAATATATTCTCTTTATTTTTTTTTTCATTTCATAAACTTTTAGAGAATTTAGACAAAAGCCAGAGAACTTGTGCCGATATAAGCTCCAAATAATATATAAATGATACTCTACAAACTTACAGAAATGTATTAAATAAATGTATACTTCTGATTCTGGTAGGATACAAAAATATTCTATGAAATAAATGAATATAAGTCAAAAAAGGAGAAATATGCAAAATGTATATGAAAGCTCGCAAATGCTTTACCTTTTCACGGAAATGAAAGTATTTTCCATTCCAGTGCGTGGGAGGAAGCACTGGAGTTTCCAGGCCAAGGCATGCCCAGGCAGCCAAGCACATGCAGGCCCCATGTGCGCAGCAGGTTCAGGAAAGCTGGGTTAATTAGGCGAATGCCCTTGCCCACGGAAAACCCACTAAGGATAACTAGCTCTTGTAGGGATAATGTCTTGTAGACATACCCTTTTGTTTCTTCAAAATTTGACCAAGCTATATAATAAGAAAATATTTTCTGCTGAAAATTCAAACTCATATTCAGTAACAGGGTAAAAATGGTTTTCTCTTGTTTATTTGAGCTTTATTGTTAAGACCCTGTGCATTATGCTTTTTTGTTTGGTTTTTAAAACTTTTGCTTTTAGATTGTTAAGGTTAATACTCATTTGGTTGCCAATGAGTACCAGAATTACAGTCTCAGCATTGTGATTCTAGATACCATCCAGGTCTTTACTTGGCTTGTGGGACATGTGCACGTGAAGGTTCATGGAAAGGAGTTGGAAATGGAGGGCCCTTCAAAGTTTAGTATTTACTTTCCTAAAATATGGAGTTGTATACCAAGTGCTTGAGGCTCTTTTGTTTGTAGAATGTAGAGGAACAGATTGAAGTAAGATTGGTGCTTTTTCCTAACAATCCTAAACCAAAAGAAAGCTACCAACATTTATCTATGGTTTAATAGCTTAGTTCAATTAACTTGTTCAGTCATTACTTTCTGCATCTTGAAAGGAAAAATAGTCATCAAAATAATTCTTAGTACGATCCCAATTCTGTCTAGTTTGGTATCTGCCTGTGGAATCAAATCTGTGAGTAAGATGCCAAAAAGTCGATGGATCACTTAACCCGAGCCCCCAGCTTATGTAGATATGCACAAGTAAAATCGTTACATTTACAAGGACCTTGGGTAGTGCAAAGGAAGAAGGAAGATAGCCCAAGCACACTTGTGATTCAATGTCTGAACTTAAAAGTAGCAGTACCTTCATTAAAGTGCTATATTTCACTAGTTATAATACTAAATGTGACATTAACTGAAATGTGTTATATATTAGGCACTTGAATAATGCATGTAATTTAGTCTACAGACACATGCTGCAATCCAACTTTCCCAACCAACAGACAAGAAAAGTCTGTCAGGGAAAATATACAAGTTTTCTAGGTTTCACAACTGTTCAGTGCAGAGATTTTCATAATAGGTTGCATGGCTACATTTATAGAGCCCAAGGCACAGAATAAATCAGAAGATAAGGCAGCAACATGGCCAACTGGTTACTTCAAACCAAGTCTGTTAAACTGATAGACACTGGAACTACTTTGTTCACAGAGCTTTCATAAATCAGACAAATTCAAGTAATATAATTGAGATTTTCTTATTTAACAGGGAAGCTGAAAACTATCAGTGGCAGATGACCACTGGAAGAAGAAGTGGAGAGCTAATCTGTTTTCATACTTGATGATATATACTTTGATTATACATAGTCAATTATATTATATATTATTATATCAATTATATATATGGTCTCTGTAGTCTGTATATAGATATATTCTATACACAAAATACATAATATATAGTATATAATATATATTTTATATATACAACATATATAATTTATAATATAATATATATAATGTATATATAGTTATATATATAATCTTGAAGTATTTGCTGGACTAACCACATCACATGCAAAAGATTTGGTATGTGTTGGGCAGTTAGACCTGGCAAAATTGAAAACTAATAAGTATTTGTTTCTGGGAATAGGGAGAATTGTTATCTCTGACAGAAAAGTTAACATTTTCATAAGGATCAAAGTTGTCAAGCAAAGGGATAAAATTCTGGTAATGATTTCAGACAATTGGCTCAAAAGAGAGAATTTTTGTGTGGGCGGAGGCCTCGCCTTTTTCCTGGAGCCAGGATGTCCCATGGGGAAGGCATGACTAGATCTGCTTATTTAGTGCATACAGAGGTTTTTGTAGCTGTTGGATTGACAGATGTTCTACTTACTTCTAACCTGTGGTGTGCTATATGCTCTGCACATCAAGATCCCTTTTTATCTTTTCAAGTTTAAAGATTGATTTGTAAGCCTGACCTTAAACCTGTAAAGAGGGATAGCAAGTTGCAGTATTTGTCAGAAAACCCATTTCCACTGGAACAAGTGCTTCTTCTCTGTCCTTTTATATAGGCTCTGTGTTACCTACCGATGCCTTGGTGGCCCTCAGGTTAGAGTGCCAGTTTCTATTTGGTAGAACATCTATCAGCATATTTCAATCAAAATTCAAAGATAATGCAATTAAATCTGGATTATTGAAGTTGATGGAGAAAAGAAATACAAGGAGATGATTCTCTACAGGCAACTCTGTTTTCATGTTTCTTTTTCTTCAACCAACTTTTTTAATGCAATGCTATTTAAATGAAAAAATGATAAAAACAAACTCATTTGAAATCTGAGGCATGTTTGAATTTCTTCTGTTTTATATAACTAAAATCACCCTTGGCTTTGCTTAAAAGAGCACTTTAGACATCTGCTAAGATCAGTCATATATTATGAGTTATTCATAACCAATGTCTATTTAGTAGGGTCAGAAATATTTAATCACACTGCAGCTTATTTCTAGGTCTTTTTCTGAGCCTGTTGGTGAGTTTTCATCATCACTTGGGAAAATATTTAGTTTCTTTTCTTGCAAGGATATAAAATAAAAATCAATTAAAATAAAAGAGAGGAAATTATTGGGAATAAAATTAGGGTATTTGTACTTAACCAAATTCTGAGGTATTCCTAAACCTTAAGGTGGTCATGAACTCATTTCCTACTCTCATCACCTCTAGCAGATCCTGAAGGTATGTGGCAATCTTGATTCCTAAGCATCACACTAATTAGTAAGAATTACCAGAACCTTTTTGTGGTTCTGGTAATAGTCAGCTTTCCATCACTATAATGAAACCCCTGAGGCAACTAACTTAGAGAGAGAAAAAGTTTTTTCTGTCTCATGACTGCAGTTTCCAGCTTGGAACCATGGCTCTGGGTCTTTGAAGGAAGCACACAGCATGATGGGAACATGTGCTGGACACAGCTGCTGACTTCATTTGCCAGGAGGCAAAACTGAGAAGAGGCAGAGACCAAGGTACCACAGTTTCCCTTGGTGAAGCAAGACCGTGTCACCTTCTAGGGGTGCATGCACCTTCCAGGGCTGCCTCCCTGGAACACAGGGACTTTTGGTGGACATTCACCTAGACTAAACCAGTTCCCTTGTTCATGTCCTTCATTTACCTAACACGATTATTCTCTTCCACCTCTGTGCTTTAGTAACTGTCAGTTTTAACTGTCCTATTTAAAAATTTAGATTATTCCTTTTGTGCAAGCTCAGTGTAAATATCATTTGCTTTATTTTTTCTTTGTGATGCTTCAGAAATGTGCCTTTCCTTAGTTCTGAACTAACTCGTTTGGAATCTCACAGCCAGCAGTGCTTAGGCTGAGACCTCGCGGGCCGGAGGCTGGAACTGCTAGGCTGTTTCTCCCTCATTTCTCCGAGCACAGGTGGTCTCCAGGAACCTTGAGCGCCGCTGAGTCAAGCGTGGAGTCAAGCGTGTGCTCTTCGTTCTCGAGCGCAGATTGCGCAGCTGCAGCATGCGCGGCCTGTGTAGGTGCAGTCCCAGCCCTCCTGGGCCTCCCTCACTCCCCGAGGTTAGTGATGAAGCTGGCGTTCCTTTCTGCCCTCCACTCTTGTCTTCTCTAGCGAGATGCCTGGTTTCCCTTGGCCTCATCTCACTCTTGCATTTTTGTGCAAGGGCAGCGTGGGCCCAAAGTCTCCACTCTGCTCTGTAACAGCAGCCCCGCTGAGCGCAGGGCCGGTTTCCACCGCTGTGCACCCGGCCTGAGCTCTGGGGCCTTCCCACCTGGCACCACAGCCTCTGGGCCCCATAGGAGCCCGCTCCCCGCAACTGCTCCGCCTGCTGGGCTGGCGGGGCCAGAAACCCTCAGTCATCCTGACTCAGCTGCCCGCGTCCCTGCCTTCCATGAGTCACAAGGCTGTGTGGCTTCTTTGCCTGATGGTGCCCTGTGCTTGGCTCTCCTGCCTGGTGACCCAGTCGGGGCATCTCCTCCTCCCTTGAGTCTCCCTCTACAGAGGGGACCCTTCCTCTGCTTTCTTCCTGTTCCACAGTCTACAGAGAAGTCTTGTCTCTTATAGCAAATCCAGTGTTCTTGAGATTCTGCACCGCCATGACTTGGTCCCGATCCATCTTTCCAACTTTATTTTCCTCTCCTCTCACCCTGAGCTGTGTTCCTGTATCCCGTTCTTCTACCCTTGTTCCAGGAGTGATAGGAAATCATGGAGAAGAGCGTGGCTTGGCTGTCAAACAGAGCAGGGCCTTGCTAGCTCTGTGAGCTAGACCAAGTTACTCAACTTCCCGAGTCTTAGTTTCCCACCAAGCAGTACTTAGCACTTAGCACCTGGGGTACTGTGAGAAGCTACGGAGAGTGCAGGTTCAGTGCGCAGCAGGATGGCGGCTGCTGTCATGAGGTTAAGAAATGTTGCTGTGTTCACTGTAGCTGTCATGGTCCATCTGATGGACGCATAGTTCCTCTCTGAAGCCTTAACCAAGGGGCTTGGTGCTTTCTCTCAGTTCCCATGGAACAGCTGAGGCTCTGAAACGCAGACTAAGGGGATGAATAGGAGGGGATAGTGGGGACCCAGGAGGTTTGGACTCTAACCCATTCCTCCAGTGATTAACTCGAGACCACAGACATAATCATGCTGAATCTCAACTTCCTTGTTTTTAAAAGGAGAAAATCAGCAACTTTTTCCAATTCATATAGCTGTTGGAAGATCAAATGGATTTGCCTCAGAAATAGTTCAGAATGGATATTTCGCTGGCTGTTTAACATCAAGTATATATTTTCAGTGCATATTTAGTGGTTGAATTTTAGGATAATTTGGTAATTGGCATTGACTTGAGGGATACATATAGATTTTTGGAAAAATAACTTTATACAGTTATATATATGTATATATTTCTTGAGGAAAGGTGGATTATGGAAAACAAAAAGAATTGAGATGTGTTATATACATGAACTGATTCCCCATGATGAATGTAATCCTGAGGGCCCACAAGCACATGCTCACAAAAATAAAAAAATTAAAGTACACTTCTTACAGTGATATTTAACAAGCACTTTTCTTTAGGAAAATACTAAAATGATTATAAAGAAATTCAATCTTATAAATTCACTTATATAGGTTATACATTCATCTTTATTTTTCTAATTTCTTCAGAATTATACCTCCAGAAAGGACAATGATGTAAAACAGGCATGGTAACACACGTTTGGCATTCCCAGGGATTAGGGACAAAATCTCAGAGATGGTTCCTATGACTTCTTAAGTTATTTCAAAGTTTTCAAAAGGAGTAAGGGAGCTATTAAGAGCAAATACCAATTAGAAAAGTTTAAATGCTTTTCTAATTTTAAAGTAACTTGTCCCATTCTTAAACCCCTGATTCTACTTCTTAGATGCCTGGAACCCACAGCCTGCCCGCTAACGGAAGGGCCACTCCTCACCGGCCCAGCGCATGCTGTCTCCTCACAGCCCAAACCTGGCTCCTTGGCCCTGATGACAGCCGGAAGGAGATACAGTGGCCACAGGGAGTGGCCTGCTTTCCGTGATTCACCACTCCCAGTGGCTGGGACAGCACTTAGAGGGAATCCACTCCTTTTTAAATGCCAGGTTTTCATCTCCGGACAATTAATTTTCAGTACACAATTTTTTTTAAGCAGTTGGTCACACCTCTTAGGAAAACAAAAAGTACGTCAGTCAAGCCCTCACAGGTTGCCTCCTCAACCTGATTCATTCACATTTCTGCTAACCGCAGACATAGTGAAGACAGAAGATGCAGTACTCAGGCTGCTCGTTAGCTAAGTCCTTCTGTGTAGCCTTGGTTCTGAGAATTTTGTAAATAAGAATGTGTGCAATAAAGATCAAGATGAATGCTTCCCCAAGGAAACAATGTGGGATTCCCAAAAGTTCACCCTGGAAGCATTTGTGGATGCTGATGCTTTTGGAGGCAATGATATTCCAAAGTTAACAGACTCCGAGAGAGAGAGAGAGAGAGAGAGAGAGAGAGAGAGAGAGAGAGAGATCGAGCTCTGAAGATTTCAGGGTCATGGTTCACGGCCCATGGGCTACTGAAGTCTCTTTGGCCACCAGAAGAACCAGTAGTGACAATAGCAACAGCAGTGGGCCAGACTTACACTAACACCTCTGACCAAAATCCTAGGGCAAAGATGTGAAAACAATTGACATGGTAGCAAAAAATAACTGGGCTTTTACATACTCTGAAACTACTAAATACTGTCTCTTTATATGGTCTTTAAAACAAACTTGCTTCTACGTTAGAAATTGTATATATACTTTAAAAATGTCTTCTACATCAATAAAAAGAGTGTTTCAAAAAACCCACAATCTTTTCAATTTAAATAACTTAGTGAAATTAGTTTTGCTTTTGTTCTACGTTAGAAATTGTATGTATACTTTAAAAATGTCTTCTACATCAATAAAAAGAGTGTTTCAAAAAACCCACAATCTTTTCAATTTAAATAACTTAGTGAAATTAGTTTTGCTTTTGTTTGCAGATTTGTGTGATCATTGATGCTAAATGTTGCTGATCCATAATAAAAAATGACTCCTGTTCACCGTAGTTCATGTTAGACATAGTTTTCTTTCTTTCTTTCTTTCTTTCTTTCTTTCTTTCTTTCTTTCTTTCTTTCTTTCTTTTTCTTTCTTTCTTCTTATCTTTCTGGTTTTTCAATGAAAGCTAATAGAGATTTTGTGGAGAATGAAGGGCTTAAGGAGGTGGAGGGATTCAGGAACGAGTATGCATTGTGGTGTTAAACCTGGGTAGTAAATTCAACATTTTTGACTTAGTATCTGGACTGAAGAGTGGAAATTTTCTGGTACCAAAGAGAATAAGATACGATTCTAAAGATTCTATGCAGGAGCCCCAGCTGGGAGGCATATAAATGAATTTACAAATTTGCACCATATCCTTTCAAAGAATATTTCAAAATTTGTTGCCATACATGACCAAATGCAAAAAAAATTGGAAATTATTGATTTGAGATTCCCCCTATTATACAAATGGCATAGTTTTAATGCAGTGCCATATAAAATTCTATGAACAAAAGTGGCATTACAGTATCTCGTGACTGGCTGGCTTATTCTCCTTTATTGTGCTTCCCTTGGCCAGCCCTGGTTCCAATCTCCCCCTGCCCTGGTATCTACAATTCAGAGCCTGCAGCCAAAGGAAAAAAGTGGAAAGTCAACCCCGATGAAGAAATTAAAAGGCAAATGAAAGGCATCAATTTTTTTTTCAGTCTAGGCTGCAAATTTTGATTTTATTTCATGAGATGGGAGAGGGTATAGGAAGGTTTTCCCCTGTTGCTGTGACAGGTCACCATTTTTAATCTGAAGGTCACAGCCAAGTTCCCTGTCTAGTAATTGCTTGATTTGACATCTATCTTGACCTATATTTACTTTGGCCTTTCTGGCTAAGGTCACAAAAGCAAAAGAAGATAGAAGTCTTATAAATGCCTTGATGATGAAAAATGAGAGCAGTATCCCTCTGGCTCTTGGTGTGAATATATGTATAGTGTGTTGAACTCTTTGGTGCAATTCACAGTGGCAACTCTTTTCCATTTTTATCTCATTCTAAAGATGTATTTTGTAATGACATTTTGGTGAAGAACATAGATATAAAAACTGAAAAAAACTTGTTCAATCAAAATTTCACCATAAGAAGTAAAGGCAGATTGCCTTCGACTAATTGTTTTTTCGCTGATCAGAATTCAGAAGCATCCAATTGTAGTGTCATATGTAGTGTCACTTTTCAGACCCTCTAAAACAGGACACAACAAACATTTGATATGTACTTTAACTGTGTGCTCATCATTTCCTTTAGGAAATATGATGTCACTTAGCATCATAAATGTTAAATTTTTCCTTCATGTACTTTTATAGATCAGGCATATATCTCGGGGAAAAATGATTTTTCCTAAAATATTGTTAATCAGTAGCCACCCACAATTTCTTTATTTTCACAATCAAGACACAACTATGAGTTTAAAGGTGAGATGCCACATCATTTTTTGCCAAATCCTAACCAGAGGATTTTAGCTAACACTCTTCAAAAGAATTATTTAGAAGAAATTGAATATCAGAGCCTACAGTATATTTTAATATAATTTCATGAACTTTACATGAAATAGAAAAATATGATTTTTGATGCTATTCAAAATTCTCAGTATACCTTTAATCTATTAGATGGTCCAATAATAGACTGCCTATTACAGTAAATGAGAAATCTAAGATACTGAGATTACCAAAGGGCACACAGAGAGACATTTTTAGAAAAATGTAGTAATATCCCACTGAGTTTTTCATGGCAACTGAGAAGAAGATATCTTAAAAATGGTTATAATTGGCTTTCTGTGAAATTGTTTATTCACAGTGCTTTAACTTGAAGTTTAATTTGACATTACTGTTTTATTTTATATTATTTTAAGTGGTACAGAAGCTTAAAATTTCAAAGATATAATTACTTTTCATTCTCTATCTTCAAAATATTTATTACCACTTGTGATTGTATCTTTGTTTCCTGATTTATTTAAGAAACACTTGTAAACTCCTGCTCAGCCATGCATTCTCATATCAGGCCTGGGGAGTTTGCTGGCTTCTGCAGGCTTCCCATCCAGGTTCCTTCCTCACACACAGTTGTCTATGTTCATGAACACCTGCAAATGCAGTTCTAGCATTGAATGAACGGTCCTTTGAGAGTCCACTTTGCAAAGAGGGATTATAGTGAATAGAGGGACCGGGAAGTAGCAAAGGGAAGAGACTTTGCTCAGCACAGAGGTGTAGCTATTGGCCTATTGCCTCTTCTGCATCTGGCAGTCCGGTCTTTCTTACTCGGGGAACAAAATGCCAATTTCTGTATTAAAACACTTCCACTGAGGATGTTTGCGAGATATAAACTGGTAGCACTGAGTGTGGAACTGAGAATTGATGTGCATGAGCCTCTCCAGAGGAGCCCACACATCGCATAGTCATGTCTTTGGCAGTCTCTGTTTCCAGCATCTCTTCTTTCCCAGATAGAAAATTGTTATCTAATAACAGTGGGCCAAGATTTGTGCTGGTAAATAGAAAACCAATCTGTGCCAGTTAATCTTAATTGTCATCTTGACTGAATTAAGTGACTTCTGAAGAAGAGATTGGAGCATAGGCCACTATATTACTTAGTAGATTAATCAGGTGTGCATAGTAGAATGTGGGTTAGGAAGTGGGGCCAGTTGAAGGTGCTGGGTCACCAGAGTACCCCTTTGGTGACTCTATCTCTTGCTGACGTTCTCTCCTTGTAGCTTCCCAGCTACCAAGAAGTGAGAAGCTCTGTTCCACCATGCCTCCTCACCATGATGTTTCTGCCTTGGAGTTTGCCAGCCATAGACAGAACCCCCAAAACTATGAGCCAAAATAAACTCCTCTTTTTGATTATGGGTGTCAAGTGTTTTGCCCTAGCAATGAAAGAATGCACAATGGTTTGCAGACATCCAGTTCATATGAGCTGATGATAAAATAATGAGGAGATTTTTGAATTTCTTTTCTGCTAAGCAACGACCAACCTGGTTGGTGAAGTATTGGGAAAATGCTCACCTGATACTGTGCTGGTCAAATTCCCTTGGCCTGAAGGCAATGATATTGCTGATAGCATAGGGTAGAAGTTAAAGCAGAGAAAGAGTATGCTGCTTGAAAAGAATACCAACAGCCAGTTTCCAAGTCATATTTAGAAACATGGTAGTTCTTTTTTAGTTCACATATTTGTACAAGAAATAAAACACTCAAATGATATTTTTGTTTATGAAAGAATCAACTCATTGTCTGACTAAAATACAAATCTTTTCTATAGAGTATATATGATGTTTCTAGAGCAAGTAATATTGGGGAGAAGGTAGAAATGTCTAGTGAAGATATTTTTCAAGAAACATTTCATATTGATAGGATCCAGTTATATACTTTTTGACATATTAAATTGTAAAATGTGAACTTGATTGTGTTTTGAAATTAAGTTTGGCAATAGTCTCTTGAAGGACAGCTAAGTTTGTAGAAATTAGACAGTTTATCTTTCAAATCACTGTGTAAACTAAAATGACATTTTAAAAATATTTGCTGTATCTATATTACTAAGTGTTGGGTGAGATTTGTTGTGGTCCCCACTGTGTTTTGTATGGAATTGTACCTTAGAAGGTATAAAGTGATCTGTACAAATTGGGGAATGAAGATAAAGGAAATCTTACATTGGAATGTTTCTTTTTTATTTATTCACAATAAATAAATTTATTCTTATTTATTTATTCACAATAGTATAGTCTATGCCCCTAGGTAGAAATGGTGTTTTTAAATGTTGAAATTGAAGGCCATAGGACTGTATGTCTAGTCACATGAAATTCCTTATTTTAGAGAAAAGTGTGACTGGGCTTTAGACATAACTGATTTTTATAAGTGCGTAGAATTGTCTGTATGTTTATGGTTCTGTATTTATTTTTTTCCTCTCTATAGTGACATTACCTAATTGTTTGTGATGCTTTTTTACTTTTGTTTTTTCTGGATCAAGTTTTAGCTGCCGGAAATTGTAAGTAAAAAAATCATTAGGTAATTAAGAAACATTGTACTCTGAGGGTGATTGAAGACCTAGGACTATGCCGGTATGTTAGGCTGTTGTACAGAGTATCACAGACCGAGTGGCTTAAACAACGGAATTTATTGCCTTGCAGTTGTGGAGACTGAAAGTCCGAGTCTGAGGTGTCACTCCAGCAATCCGTCCCCTGAAGGCATTAGAGTTTCTCTAGAAATCTTTACCGTATCTGGGGTCCCTTGGCTCGTAGCACATTGTCCTCAGTTTTCACACAGCCTTCACCCGTTGTCTGAGGTCACAAGTTCCCCTGAAGGACAACAGTCACATCAGTGTAGGGGCCATCGTTCTTCCTTAGGAGTTCATTTTAATCATGTCTTCAGTGGCCTATTTCCAAACAAAATTGCATTCTTGGTACTAGGAGTTTGGGCTTAACTATTTGAATTCTTGAGGACTAGAACTCATAACAAGATCCACTACAGCTTATATCTGGTTTCAAAGAGGATGGCTCCCACTGCTACCTATGCTATGATTTTCCCACTAGAATGCTGCTGATTAAGAGAAGAAATACATTCATGGGATTCTATCAAATTATTATTATGATTATTATTATGATCATGATTATTATTATTGACTCTCAAGGAAATCCATAAGAGACTCTACTAAACATTGACATAAGGAAAAATTTAGTGCCTTTGACAGACACGAATGTGTCAGTTCTAGCTAAGTGTCATCAGTAACTTAGGCAAAGTATTTTGTAACCATAAATTTTTTTTCAATGTAATTCATTCAAACATTTCTTTGGTGTCACATTTCCAATTACTACCATTGTCCTTCTAAACAACTTTTTCAAGGAACAGGACTATGGTTTTTAGAGGTCTTAGAGACAGGCTCTTTTCCTGTTGGCATTAGTGTGAAATAATGCATAGAATGTAGGCATGGTTACCAGGAGAATCAGGTCCTACCTTTTGTCACTTAGTGCTCTTGGGAAAGTCACAATCTTCTCTAAGCTTCCATTTCCCTCTTTTTGTCAGTTAAGCATTAGTGTTACATTAAAGTTTGTTCCACTGTGCTATTTGGAATGTTAGATTCTCCAGAAACCCAGTGAGATTTGTCCACGGAAACAGAAGGACCAGGGTTCGGTAGACTGTGGTAATTCCCACTTCTTCAATTCTAAGGGAAAAGCTGGCAAGTAGAATGTTTTATATCCCACTGATCTAGTATGATTTTGATAAAATGCTAAATAATGATTTAAAATCCTTAGACTAGCTTCTGTGATTCCTCTTAGCTCTGAAATTCTGACTGCATCATTTGAATAGATATTAGTATAAATCTAGGCTGCATATCATAGCTTAAAAATAAAAAGAATCCTACAGTAACTGTAAGATTTTAGTTTTCAGAAACTTTCAAGTGCATAATAAAAATCGTAAGTACATTAAACATTTATATTGCCTTTTCTTCAGCACTATTATCTTTATCTTTCATTGAATCCAATTTAACAAACAAGTGTGCTATATTATTATTAGCGCTAGCAATGTATTTCATAGGTACTTTGGATTGTCAGATCTGGTTTTGGCATTGGAATTAAATGGGACAGACAAGAGCCAGTGCTTGTGCCATGGGTGTTACAGATGCTCAGGGAAAAAACGTCTAAGCCAAACTGAGAGTTGGGAGATAGTCAGGAATTGAAAAGGTTTTTTGATCTTAATTTCGTTGAGGAAACATTGGATGCAACAGGGAGAAGAGTGCATGGCTGGTGGGACAGAGAAGAGTTTGAACTCCAGGCCACCGTCCTCAGCTAAGTGGGACCTTTGGGAGCATGGAAGTGGTGGAACTGGAGGTGTTCCGAGCCCAGCTGGATCACAACACCATGTCCCTGTCCTCCAAGTCCAGCCTGGTACTGAGCAAGATTTCAGTTAGGACACGGGACGTTGATGCTTTCTTGGGTGAGTATTTAGAAAGATGTGGGGAGGAAGGGAGAATTTCTGGAAAAGTAGGAAGGGACTCTGTTTCAAAGCATAAAGGCAAAGGACATTCCCATGTGTGTTGTGATGACAAGACTTTCAGTGGAGCGGAATGTAACCCGCGTGTGTATGTGTGTGTGTGTGTGTGTGTGTGTGCGTGTGTGTGTGTGGTGTAGTGAGGTTTGGATGGAGAGATAAGCAAGAGACAATTAACGAAGGGACTTGTAGCCCTGGAAAAGACATTGGGCCTTGTCCTAAAGGCTCTGAGGATCACTTTTGGGGTTTTAAATCGTGACAATTACATGACAAGATGTGTCCTTTAGAAAGCTCATCATGAGTGGGTTGTAGAGACTGGACTACAGGTAAGTAAGACTGGAGGTAAAAATGTCAGGCGAGAGCTTTTACAACAGTCTAGGAAGGAAATTAAGAGGGTAAAAACTAAGCTAGTAAAACTGTAGCTGGAGAAAAGGTGAACCTGAATGATACAAAGTGGAAGACAGGATAGGATGTGATAGATTCTTGGATAAGGGAAATGAAACAGCAAGAATTTTTGCTGTTTTCTGCCTTTTGAACTAGAAGGAGGCTATTGTGCCATCTGTATTTGTAGAGAATGTCACAGCTGGGACAGACTCCGGGAGCTGGTAGAAGACATATGAATTTGGTTTGATGTGTGTTGACCTCAGGGAAGGGCGCCACAGAAATTATTGACCATCAAGGGTGTTTTGGTGGCTGAAGGGAGTGCACAGTTGATGACTACACAGCGTGAAAATTACTTGAGAATGTCAGTCATTTTAGCTTTAAGTGGCGTAGCTAAGAGAAGAGCTAGATCTAGGGGAGGAACTTTGAGGAGCAGCAGAGCCTAAGCCCTGGAGGTAGTTTGGCATTTGAGTCCTGTTGAACAGAGTAAGGATTTGAATTTTGTTTGTATTCTTCACAATCTGTGTAATTTGAGCATATAGTTCAGTCTCTTTAAGCCTCACATTTTTCATGCGTGGTGTGGAGTTTGCAAAAGACAATTTTCTAGGGTTTCTGGGGTTTAAATGGAAAAACTTAGCTTTAGACATATGCCTAGCCCCAGGTACACAAGGTTCTAACACAGAGGAGGATCGGGAACTCTTGAATTGCCCTTGTATTTACATGAGTTGGAAGGAAATAAGAGTTCTTGTCCACAATCAAAGTGGTGTAGACAATATAAAGTGCACTGATCAGGTTGATGCTCTTACTGAGACATATCCTTGAATGCTGGATTCTTATTTTTTATTCTTGTTCAAAATATCATCAGATAATAATGAGGATGGCACAATGTGGCTGAGAGTGTTATTCAACTTTAAAGTAAAAAATTCAGTTATAGAAATACTTGTATCATCAATCAAGTTGCAAAACGTTCTTCATGAATTGCTAAAAAATGTTTTAGGTAAAATTTTTAGACTTGAAATCTACTAAAGAAATTTCATTTTATGTTTTTCTGACATTTTATGCAAATAAGCCTTTTTTCACTGAAGTAAAACTTGGCATGGAAAGGTGAAAATTTAGATGTTGTTTAACCACTGCCTGGGATAGTTTTCTTTCTTTGCCATGTCCTCTTTTAATTTTGCTGTCATATAAAATTAGGCAATTTTAGTAATAATACTACCTTTCAGTGAATAAGGCATTCTTTTCTTTTAGCACATCATATAATTAAGAACCATTAACTACCGTTAGGGGATTTGCTGAAGTCATTTTTAAGTTCATGAAAACAAAAATGAATGGCCTTCCCTAATCTCCAGAAAGAGTCGCTGACTTTGGCAGCCAGTAAGCAGTTACTGTCAACAGTTCTTCTTGGGTATTCCCAAATTGTGTCATTTTCATTACAGATGTTTCAAAGACCTTATCAGAGTTTTTATGTAAACTTACTAAAAGGTTTTGGATTTACTAAGCAACATTAGCTCATAACAAGCTATTCATTGTTAAATTACTTTCAAAGGAAGTGCTATTCCTTTAGTAGTGATAACTGGTACATTTTCAGCATAGATGCACTAGTGAATAAGCGGAATTTAAACTCTAAACACAACTTTTTATTGTGCTACTTATTGTTATTTCTCTAGAAGAGAACTAACTGTTGTTTCAAAAGGCATGACAACACATGCCTACAATTGCTAGTCTTTTTTCTACAAATTTTCAGTTAATACATAACTGGTTGTATGTTAAAACTTTCTGTGCATGACTAGCCCTTCAATTTTTTTCTGAGTGAATTTCTTTCCCATTGTAGCATAATACATTTAATTTTAGGTTGTTGAAGGCAGTGATTATTGAGACAATTTGTTTTGTTTCAGCATGCCTCAATGGGAGGAGAATTGGCCAACAGTGGCAGTGGGCCTGGGGAAGCATCCATGAGGTCAGACCCCTGGGCAGAACCTTGAGGACGCCAATCATCGCTGTGTCCTCTACTGGGCTTTCAAAATACAGATCAGTTCAGATTGCTTCACAGGTCATGGACAAGTCCAGTCTTGGTGGGAAGCTCCAGTAGCTAGGAGACTCATGATCTTGGTGGAGGAAGGAGTCGCATGGTAAATAGGAGGCGAGACAGTTATTTATCACTCAACAAAGCACAGTTCACTATCTGCCAAGAAAACCCTACCCAGTTCAAGGAATTAGAGATTTGTGATATTTTTCTTCAGTGAAAGTGATAACTAATTCTATATGTAGGCATTCAAACTTCAAGGCAATATATTTAATAGGACTTTTTTGTCTTGTAAGAGTCTCAAAAATACAGATGCTTCCTTTCAGATTCTCTCTTAGAGGAAGAGAAATTCTTAGGGAAGTGTCAAATCCTGACAAATGCCATGTGTTGTCAAATGTGCCAGAGGTCTTTGTGAGTAACAAAAGCTTAGCTCAGTGGCCACCCCTCTGCCCCCTACTCCTAGGCGTGTGTCTCCCCTCATTAGGCTTGAGGCAGTGTCACCCCATAGAACTGGAACTTGGACTTTCTCATCCTTCTAAAGGACACTGCCATCTCCATGAGGTTCCCTGCTTTCTTTGAGCAGCATTTATTCTAATGGTTAAGGCCTGTGGGGACAGTGGTGTAGTGATGATTAGAGACAGGGATTTGGTAAAGTCAGTGCAGGAAAATAAAAAGTAGAGAACACTTACATTTATAGAACTTAATGTTTACATGCCTTGTGGAGCATGGAGTCTGTATTATTGACTGAAGTTTTATTTATAAGAGGTAGTAAAAGCATCTCTTTTAATAGTCACTACAGTCCTATGGAGATGAGAAACTGCAGTATTAAGTATCTTACCTACATGGTCTAATAGATTGAGGGTCTGGATTTAAATCCAGATCTACCTGATTTGTTCTATTGATTATGCTCTAAATTACTGATTATCTCATAGGCTGGAGGGAGGCATTGAAATATACTAGGCTAGAAGGATGCTAGTATGATCACGTTTATATAAAACCCATATTTATATAGAGAGCAGAGATATGTAATCCTGGAGGACAATTTGGACACTAGTACTATTGTTAAGGAATGATACAATGAACTTGAATATAATTCATTCATTCAATAAATAGTAATCAATCATTTATTATATAACAGGTATTTTGATCTCTGAGGATATCACGGTGTGCAAATAAGACTGTCCTCTCATGGGGCACACATTAGAAGTTGGAAGACTCAGTATGTATACATAATCTTATAATATTTCAAAAACATATGATCCTGTGAACTCTTTTCGAGAGCCCCTCTGGAACTTCAGAAAGCTCATGAGTATCTTTGAAAGTGAAACTTCCATAGCTTCTTGGTAAATTTGTTTTTGATTGTTTAGTGGCCACTCTGAAGCTTTTTAATGTCCCCCTGATGCAAATAAATAACATCTGAATTTCTTGCCATAGGTGCATGATCCCTCTACAGTGGATCCCTCCAGATTCCTGTGCCAAGAGCTTTGGTCAGACCTCTGATGAGTTCCTTCCATTCTTCCTTCTGCTCTTGCAGTCATGTTTCTCCTTCTGCCTCAAAGACAGCCAGACCTCCGTGCTGACTGGGCAATTATTACTTTTTCCATTTCAAGTTTTCCAGTAATGTTTCTCAGAAACTCCATCCATGAAGTCCCGTTTAAATCAGAGCAAAGCCCCCCCAGTTACCCTTCCACTGCACCCCTCTTGTTGCCGAGCCAGGTCTCTCCCAGACTCACTGCTTCTTGCTCTGTTTATCTGTAGTATTTGCCTCCACACTCAAGTTAGATGCTGGAGAGCAGAGGAGTTTTTCCTGCTAAGTTCCTCACATAAATGTGTAAATACAGTGGTTGTTGTATAACATGTCAATTAATCCTGAGAGAATAAGTGAACGAATGAAGAATTGATACTAATCCGTTGAAAGTCGACTTCTAAGCATGCTCCACTCGCAGGAGAAGCTCTTTACTGTGGGCCTGCCCCACGCCCTCCTCAGGCTGAGGAGCAGCAGCTACTCTCAGAATTATTCCCAAACATTTCCTAATCCTCGGCATTTAACAATAGGTAGTTAGCATTTTGGAAAAATGCTTTCAAGAAATCCCCTTTGGCTTGCATGAATATTAAGCTGGAAATATATATATATATATATATATATATATATATATATATATATATATATATATATATTCCCCCCAGAGTATTTTTCTTTAATTACTGAATGTTTTTGAATGGATTTCCTGCTTTTCATAAGTTTAGGCTTTCACTTTTTCTATTGGGTTCTTAGTTTTTCTGTAGTGTCACAGTTACTTAGTGTGTTTTACCTGTATTTTGGGTTTGCTATGCTAAGGTTTCTTCAGAATTCCTTGCTCTTAGCTCTGTTGCACTGTGCTTTTCTTGTGGTTTTGTGCATTCTTTCTGTTTAACTCAGCAACATCCTCAGGGGCAGAAGACATTTTATGTCATTACTTGTGCTCGCCGGTCACATTTTAGCAGTTTCTTCTGACCCGTGCTTTGGGCCCACTATTTATTCATTCCCCACCTTTTGGTCACCTGTGCTGGCCACGCCTTTGGTTCTGTGTACCACATTCTAGAGTCTATTCGGATTTTCCAGGTAAGTGGCTGTGGTCTTGAGGGTCTCCTTTGAAAGTTAGGGCATTTCAGAGACTAAGCAGTCACTTTTGCAAAATTCTAACCAGTAAATACTATCTACCTGTAGTAAAATTCCATAACCTAAATTTGATGATCAGTAACATAAAAGTAGAATATAAATAATAGAAGTTTAAGTGGTAAATATTTAATTTTAATAAAATTCCATATTTCAGTAAAAATGGTAACCTCAGAAAACTTAACTAGGGGATTTAAAAACTATTTACAGGAAATTCCTGAAGTCTTCTTGCGCTGCTTCATTATGCTGTTCAGTCAGGTTAAAATGTTAGTCATCTGTGGTTTACCATCTTTTGAAATATTGCATAATAGACATTTTAATGTAGAAGCCCCCCCAGTTATTTTGGATTATTTCCTAATTTAGCAATAAACTAAAATGACACTTTGATCTTGAGATTGGAGAGTCCTCTGTGAGGTGATTTTAATCCCTGGTCTTCTAAAGTTGGTTCACCTTTTAACAATTTGTTCTACAAAACAAAGAGTGCAGATTTCTTTTCCATGATGTTAATCATCAGGAAGTTACTCTTTAAAATTATAGAGTTTATTGTGATGATTGTTGTTCAAATATTTTAAATGGCTCTTTCCCACTCACTGTACTGCTGAAAGTATAATCATTTGACTTCATTATCTTTTTCTGTCTTAAAAATTAGATTCTTATTTTTTTCAATCACTTACCAATATATTTCAGTGCTACCGTAATATAGTCACGTAATAGTGTCCTCTCGGAATTATATAAATCTTCGATCATTTTGATCATTTTGGTGCACAGGACAAATATATTTTCAGTGAAGAA
This sequence comes from Dolichotis patagonum, assembly GCA_004027295.1. Lineage (NCBI taxonomy): Eukaryota > Metazoa > Chordata > Mammalia > Rodentia > Caviidae > Dolichotis > Dolichotis patagonum. The sequence continues at coordinate 54,282 of PVJX010005407.1, forward strand.
TATAATCAGCAGGGAGATTTTATTATCAGTAAACCAATTCTATCCCAATTTATTGGCTCTTACTTTAAGTAAGAAGTAACAAATGAAGTTAGAGTAAATGACTATTGATTGCTATTGGTTTCTAGTTCCTAGCATTCAAAATGAAAGTACAGTCTGAAAAAAGTCTTTGCATACAAACACGTTTATCCCAAATGGATTTATAAATTAGTGTCTAAATATTTATGGGAAAACAGTAGATAGTAAGTGGTTAGGCTATATGAGTATTGGGTATCACGTTATGTTCACTCTCTATTTCGATTCAGCTTAAAAATCTTTTCACTTAAAAAAGTGATTGCCTGGAGACCTTTGAAGCCAGGGTGGATGACGAGGGCAAGAGGTTTATTCCCAGGGTCATGCTTCATCTGCATAAGCGAGCAACCACAGGGCACTGTGGAATGTCTGTAAATAGATTTCATTACAGAAGTTCAGCTTAAAGGGACTAAAAATAATCCTCAAGCAAACATTTTATATTGCTTCAGGTTCTGCTGTAATAAAAATATTTTAGTAACACAACATTCTACGAAGGCAGGAAATGAAACAGGAGGGTATGTATATCTCTCTTTCAGTGCACTGTTATGAAATGTTTTAAAGAAGAAAAACACAGTATTCTTATTTTAACAAAATATTCCTACAAAAATAGGATTATGCCATGTTATATGCCTGTTACTAGATAGTAAAAAAATATGGATCCTTCTCCCAGTCTCTTTCTTTTTTCTCTCTCCTCAGATATCTCTTACTATCCTTTTCTTTTTTCTATCTTTCAATCTCTTTGTCTCTTCTGAAGTCTTCTTTCCCATCCTGCCTGTCTTTCAGGTTCATTGCCATAGGATCTGTTTTAACAATAACAGGCCTGAAAATACTGAATATTGCATTTTGCTTCCCAAAGGAGTTTTCACTAGAAAACATGATTTAAAACCCAAATGTCAGATCCAAACATTGGCAACTCTGAAAAAGCAATAATGTATGTGAATCAGGCTGTCTTAATCTAACTTGCAAAAAAGAAATGTTCCATTAACAGATCATAATAAAGTCTGAAGTTGAATGGCAACAATAGAAGACATCGATATGTCTAATTCCTCAGAGACACATATTCTAGTACTTTAAAATATAATTTATACTGATTTTCAAAAATACTGCTATGAATGTGATTTTAAGGAGATTATGCCACTAATGTATACCTTTATTATGTTGTATGTTGGCTGTAAGAAACTGATAGTACATTTCAAATTTAGGGGTCATGTTCTGTATCCTACTGAACCTAATATTTTATTTTTTCATGGATTCACTAACTTATGCATTCATTTGTTCATTGAACACTTACCAAACTAGATGTTAGTCAGAGCATCACATGATGAGCAGGACTAATGCTTGGGTTGAAATCTCAGCATCAGGTACCAGGAATGTGGGAGGTTCAGTGTGTCCAGGATGGATCATACATTTAGAATCAGATCAAGCAGGAAAGGAACATTACTTTAAAAACTAGTTAGCTGTGGGGTTTGGGGAAAGATATTTTACAACTTTGAGCCTCAATGTTGCCATCTAGAAAAAGGATGACCAGGTCTCTCCTGCCCATCTCCTGGGATGCTTATGAGGCTGGGGAGAAACAAAGACAAAGTCATGGTAGTGTGTGACATACTGATCATAGCTAACATTATTATTACAGGCAGTGTGGACTTACTCAAGTTGGCAGAAAACCAATAATATAATTACTTAAAAATGAACAATTTGAATTCTTCACATCTCATTTTTCATGAGTGCTAGAGGTCTCAGTAACTTTTATTTACAGTCACATGAGTTCTACATAATCAAATAAGTTTAAAGGACTCAATGATGGTATCAGAAAATTATGATTAGTCCATTTGGAAAAACTCGAGGTGTTTTATATTAAAAATATTTAAAAGACACATAGTAATTGTACTTACTTAGGGGGTACACTGTAATAGTTTGATACACATAGCAAATTTCTATTGACCAAATCAAAGCAATGAGCATTTCCTTCTCCTCAAATGTTATTTCTTTGTTTTAGAAATGTTGAGCTGCTGTCTTTTAGATCTTTATGAAATATATTATAAATGAGTCTTACTCTGGAACTACTATTCAGGAAAAACATCTGTAAAAACAATAATACATTTGTTAGCCTAGGAAAGGCTCTGAACTGAAATACTGTAGTATCTTTTTGACTACACATGGTCCAAACTCATATTTTTACTTAAAAGATCCCCGTGTTGCCCATATATTTTTCTTTATAGGAAGATATAAGTCATAACATTTCATATATTAAAAGAGAAAGAAAAAGGTAAAACAGACAGCACCTAGACAGCATTGTGTCTCTGTGGAAAATATTCATCTTTAATTTAATCAGCTAATTTAAGTTTATGTTGCTTATGTTTCACTATGTTTACTTTTCTAATAACTACAATTATTCTTAGACTGACATTACATTTTTCTCCTAGAATAGATGTGCTTAAATTGAAAAAATCCAATTGAATAAGACTATGTAACGAGAAAATGTAATCCATCATTATTAAAAAAGGCAGCTTACCTTTATCTGGGTGTTAAATAGTACAAATCCGTGAGAGCCTATGAATGTTTTGAAGTCAAAGCGAAGGGCATTACCAAGACTAAAGTGGATTTGTCGTAGAATTATACGTATTACTTTAGAAACAGGCTATTATATCTAGAAGGGGTAAGGAGAAAGAGGAAGGAATAAGATGGACCATTTTAATTTTATACATCCTTACAGGGACAAAATACTTCTGATTTAGATTTTTAATGTGAAATGTATTTAAGAGTGATACATTCAAAGCAGCTAATGGAATAAAGCATTTATTTTGAATTTATTAAATAGGACATGATTTTTAAAAATGACCTGACACTACTAAAAGTCACATTTATTGAAACAGATGGTATGGAAATACTATGTCCTGATGTATAGTATTATATCAGAGAAAATAGCAATACATTAGAAAATATATATAATACGACCTCATGAAACATATAAAGCATATTGTTCTAAACAAAAACCATTCAACTAAGCACAAACCAGAATAAGGTTCTTGCTTAAGTGAGGAAAAGGATTAATATCAATCTGGTTACCTTGTGGATATTAGAAACAGGTATACTAAGTTGGGAAAATCTATCAGTATCTCAGGTGATAGGGTACCACTTCATCGATTTTCCCCACCACTGTTTTGTGGTATGCATGTTGACTTTCACTATTTAATTCTACAGATAAATACCAGTTACTAGATTTATATTATCATCCTAATATTATGGAAGTCTCTCTAAGAATGTAAAACACATTCGTTCATTTTCCCTCTCCCAATACTCAGTCGAGACAGCCCCGTTTCCTTATAGCAAGGAACCATGACTTTGTCCCAGGTAAAGGTGAGCACCACCTGTCCTCGCCAATCCACAACCACAACTTCTCCTTCGCTTTTCACTTTAAGAACGACACTGTCATGTTTTGTCTGTTCATCTTATTTTACTTTTTTATTATATGGAAAAATGTAGAACAAAACTTCATAACAAAATAATAGGAGAAGAACAATAGTAAATACATTACATGTTGTCTTTACCGTAGTTGCTTGGGGTACAAGATATGGGCATAAAAATTTCTCCTCCCAGTATTAGCACAAACCTACCTTTTTAATGAACCAAGAGACACCAAGAGTGTAAATGACTTGCATTTTTCCCTTTTCCATACTGTCCTTTCCCTTTCAACCATCCTACTTCCTTTTTTCTGTTGAACAGTTTCTTCCCATTTCACAATATCTATTGTACATTTTAGAACTTACTCTTTCAGTTTCTCACATCAGGAGCACAATGTGATGTTTATACATGTGAGTCTAATTTATTTCACTTGTGAGTATGGTCTCAAGTTGCATCCATTTACCTATAAAAGTCTAAAGTTTATCCTTCTTTGTGGCTGAGTAGTACTCCATTGTATAAAAATACCACATGATTTCTTGAAGAAGCATCGGATGTCTGTGACAGATGAGGACTTGTACAATAGCACCATAAAGACCCCAACAGACCCGATGTCACAAGTGCTGGCATTTGCTGTGACTAGGAAGCCATGAGGAGCCCCCAGGAGCCAGCTGAGTTCAGAGCTGTTGATGTGTCTTCAAAGTGTGCATGAGCTATGACATTCTCATTGTAAGATATGAACACCTACATGTACTTAAACGTTTTACAGAGGCACCAATGGAGCTCACCCCACTTTAAGGATGGATTTTTAAAGTTTTAAAATGCTCTGATTCTTATGTGGTTATAATGTTCTTGGATGTATTCACAAGGAAAATAACACGCAGCATGGAGAAACAGCATTTCACTGTACAATCGCACTTCAGTGTTATTATAGTACGCGGAGAGTGGTGTGGGGTAAGACTGCCTGCGTAACTGGGAGAACGCCGCCATGCTGTGATCTAACCTGCAGCCGCAGCCTGGACTTTGTGGATCACCAAGCACGCTATTCCCAGGTACGAATGCCGTGCTTTACGGCATCACATTCAAGAACTGTCCTGTGGCATGGGAACTACACACGTAGTGCAGTTCTAGGTAAATAGTCCTTTAAAGATACTAATCTGCATGTCTTTGCATAAAGTGACCTAGAGAAACGAGGTAACGATAAATCTTTTGTGAATATTTTATCCTAATGTCATTTCTTTATGTTCAAAAGAAGAGATTTGTTAATCTCCTTTCTCTTGTTTCTGCATGTCAGACTCTTGGTAGGCAAGATGAAAGCAAGGTATACTCACCCCCAATACTCCAAAGTTATTTCGATTATAAGGAAATAAATTTTCTTTTTTATTGTATGAAAAATAAAATTTCATAGTCAAATAATAGGAGAACAACAATACTCCGAGGAAATGAGTTTCCTGTCTTCCACGGCTGGGACAGATTGTGTCCTGACGCCGCTGTCCTGTAACTTGGTGGTTAAGACTGAGGAATGTGGACCCTCCAGAAAGACACTGGGTTTACTGCCCGCGGATGGAAGTCGGGATCGGCTGCGTTTCTAAAGAGTAGTATGGCGTGCTTAGGACCTTTGGCGCGGACAGACCGCAGATCCTGGAACAAAGGGCAAATCATACAAATCAACATGACAGCGGTAGCTCTTATTTCTGGGACTTAAAGAGTTCGACGTCAGGCTTCGCAGACAAGGCCCAGGCAGTGGCCGTGAAGGGCAGGTGGCCTCTTGATCTTGCGGTTGGTGGACGTGCACTTCAGGACTGTGAGTCACTTGCTTAGTACTGTGCGCACAGCAGCAGGCGTGAGTCCAGCAGAAGTCCTCTGACACGGAGAGGCTCAGGGGGGATGAAGGAGAGGATGTGCTGCACGGTGTGAGCACCCTAAGGAACACACCGGCTGTGCAGCTGGCGTGAGCTGAAGGCTGATGGTGGGAAACAGGACTTTTCCACGCACCGATGATGCAAGACCTGCGAGCGGACTTACAGGGCGGAACTCAGCGTGCGGTCCCGCCCGGGACAAAGCTTTTGCACAGCGCTGAGAGGCCGTCACGCGCGGCTGAATGTCGCTTTGCAGAAACAGCCGTCTGTGCAAACGCGTGTGTGTCTCAGCATCGCGGCGCTATGAACACGATTTCATCATACAAGCGCAGACCGAAAGGACTTACACGGAATTAAACATGGATTTTCCTGTTTGTCCTGTCACAGTAAATGTATGTCTAAAAGGTAATCGCTTGTAACATTTTGTGTAAATATGTAAATTAAAAGATTGTTTTTAATATGTCATCTGTATACTTACTGTTTGCTTAACATTTTGACTTTCTGAATGGCTATTATCAAGAAATCAAGCAATAACAAATGCTGGTGGGGCTGTAGGGAAAAAGGAACCTTTCTCCACTGTTGGTGGGAGTATAGACTGGTGCAACCACTATGGAAATCAGTGGGGGAGATTCCTCAAAAAACTAGGAGTAGAGGTCCCATCCTACCCAGCTATTCCCCTTCTGCGTACCTTCCCAAAAGAATTAAAAACATCATACCACAGTGATATATGTGCACCCATGTTTATAGCAGCAGAATTTGTAATACCCAGATCTTGGAAACAACCTAATTGCTCATCAACTGAGGGAGAGATAAAAAAGATGTGGTATTTTTATACAATGGAGTACTACTCAGCCATAAAGAAGGATAAACTGGAGACTTTTATAGGTAATACTCATTTGTGAAATACATAAGACACACGTGTAAACATATTGTCTCATTTGTGTGAGAAACTGAAAGAAACAACACCTGTATATGTGTATATATATATAAAAATAGTTAAGATACAAAATTATGATCTTCTTTCTCTTTCATTTCCTTCCTTCCTTCCTTCCTTCCTTCCTTCCTTCCTTCCTTCCTTTTGGTACTGGGGACTAACTCTAGGACCTTCACACTGAGCTACATCCTCACAGGTTTATTTTTTAAATTTTGACACAGGGTCTAAGTTTCCAGGCTAGCTTTGACTATGTGAGGCTCCTGCCTCATGCTCTGGAGCACCTGGGATTCCTAGCCTGCACCATACACCTGGCTGTGATTTCACATTTCACACAACACTGACCACTGGGTTTTCCACTTGGTAGTGTGATGGCCGTTGTTAGTGCTCCCACCAGAGTGTGACTCTTGTCACAGCTGATCAGCCAACACGGATGCACCACCATTGCCCAAATTCCATAACCTACAGTGGGGTTCACTCTTGGTGCTGGGCTTCATATGGGTTTGGGCAAAAGTGTAATGTCACATGTTCCCTATTGAAATATCACATGATTTCCAACCCCCTAAACCTCCTCCCTCCAGAAAGAAAAGAGAGTTCTTGTTTCTCTACACTGTTGTTGGCATTTGGCATCATTGGTTTTCAGGACTTTAACCATTCTAATAGATGTAGTGGTATCTCATTGTTGGTCTGATTTGCATTTCTCTGCTGACATATGATATAAGGCATCTTTTTACATGGTTCTTTGCTGTTTATATAATTTCTTTAGTGATGTGTTAGTTAAGGTCTTTGACCCATTTTTAAAAATTGCATTTTTTATTTTCTTATCATTGTCTTTTAAAAAGACATTTTGGATAACATCTTTTATCAGTGTGTCTTTTGAAAATATTTTTTCCCAGCCTGTGGCTTATCTTTTCATACTCTTGAGACAGTGTTTCATGAAGTTTTTAAGTGTTAATGAAGTCCTATTTATCTATTTCTTTCATGCAGTGTACATTTAGGATTATTTATAAAAAGTCTCATCATACCCAAGGGTCATTTTATTTTCTACCATCTTCTAGGAATTTTACAGTTTTCCATTTAGGCCTAGAAACCATTCTGAGTTCATTTTTGTGAAAGGTTATAATATCTGTGTTTTGATGATTGTAGCTTTATATTAAATCTTGAGATTGGGTATGTTGGTCCTCCAATTTTATTCTATTTCACATTATGTTGTCTATTCTATTTTTCTGCCATTCTATATAAACTTTAGAGTCAGTTAATGCCCACAAAATAATTCATTAAAATTGCACTGATACTACGGATTACAAAGTGCATTTTTTATTGTGATATAATGAAAATAAAATTTTTTCAGGTTCTTAGTACTGATTGTCTAAAATTCTTGGAATTTACTGTCTTTTGTGGGCTAATGAAATGGCCCCTGGTTGGGAAGCTGGATCTCTTCAGGAGGAGAACTGGGCTGCAGAGAAACTAACCCCATGGCAGGGATCTGGCTCCAGTCTTGTCCTCCAAACTCCTGGGGAGGGGTGGGAGAGAGGCCCCCCTGAATTCAGTCAGCAATGCCCAGTGATACGGAGCCTATGGAATGAAACCTCCATGGACACTTTCGGTGATGTGGTTCAGGGAGCTGGAGAGTTAGTGAACGTATGCGTGCGCTCTGCTGTAAACACACTGACTTCAGAAGGATACCAGTTCTCACGCTGGGAATTCTGGACTGGGTCCCAGGTGCTGCCTTATCTGGATGTTCATTTCTACCATTCACAATAACCTAGTGGTACAGGGTTTGCTGAGTTCTATAAGTCATTCAAGTTAGTCAACTAGAGGAGGAAGTATGGGTGCCCCCAAGTTGGTACTCATGTGGGCAGAAGTATGGGGAGCCTGGGTGCTGTATGCTTGGCTGCCCTCTGCAGTAACCCAGTCTCAGACTGCCCCCTAGATCTTGGGCTTCTATGCCAATGCTGGGAGTTGGTGTCAGAATTGAAAAGAGATTTTTGAATACCCAGGTAGTCTGGAATACTGACCTGTACTTGGTATCAGGTAAAACCACACATTTGGTGCTAGAAGTGGTCAGGAAACACCACACATTTAGAAAATGCTAATTACACTCTCCATACTGATAGATAAATGAATTAAATAAATGTCAATTGTTTAAGTTACAAACTTCTTATGTGACGTGATTTATCATAAAATATTTTAAAGTACATGTAAGTTTCAGATTACTAAGCTATATGTTATGTACTTTCTCTTCCTTGATATCTGTGCCTCTATTTAATTTGGATTCTTGCAACTGAACAGTGGTATGTTTAGAAAGACGTCTGATCACTGGATAAAAACACTTGAGGATGATTCCATCATCATCTGATGTCTGTCATCTTGTCTGCTTGGGTCCTCCCACAGTGAAAAACTTGGCCGATATCACCAAGCACAATCAAGAGGCAACTCTGAAAATGAACAGGTGCACACAGCATGATGCCACAGCTGGAGATATGGTCTGTTAACTGTAGTCTTCAGGGAGGCCAGGGGCTGGATGAGTCGACTGAAGTCCACAGAGGAGAACTCCAGTTTGCCCAAAGCACGAGGGAGATGGAGGAAGCGAGACTTTCCCAGAAGTTTCTGGAGAGACCAGGATGATTGAATCATCTTTACATCTTGTCTTTTCAATGCTTTAGTGCTTAGAAAACCAAGTTTCAGAATATCAGGAGCTGTACGACTCCAGGGGCATCCTTTAAAGGAGCTTCGGTATAAATATACTCTCGAGTCAAGAAATGTGACGGCCCTAAGATAACCGGAAGAGCCATAGGACAGTGAATTTTGATAAGGTGGCAGGTGATGGAGGACACATGGATCCTCGAATATGAACTTGTTATTAAATGATTTAATACCAGACTATGTCTCCGCAGTCTACAGTTAGCAGAGCATGAGTGCAACATGGAAGCAAGGCCATGGCCCGTGGTAAGTTCACAGTAAACACCGCAGACAGAGAACATGACTTGATTACTCCTACTCATACCTGGAGGGTTCTTAATAGTAATCTCAATATGATTTTTGACATTTGAATTCATTTGCAGCTTTAATAGACTTTCTAACTTTAAAATACAAATTGAATAACATAGATGTAAGCATTATGAATAAGAACATTATTAGCCCTTTACATTGTATTTTTTAGTTTACCAAGTGCTTTGCCATGGTCTTTTTCAGTTGTCATCTCACAGGTTTCCCAGGCACTGTAGATTTTATAGAAAACTGAAGCAAAAGCTCTGGGGCTTGATGGGAGTCAGCAAGACCATCTTGGCAGACCTAGGACTGGAACATTTATTTTCTCATTCTCCATCTGCCTTTTCTACTTCTTACCAGTATTTTTCCAAATACATTTATGCAGCCATTATTTGCAAGGAATGTCTGGTTCTGAGGCTACTGAGAAGTAAAACTTGGCCAGCCTTCACAAGCAGCAGACAAGTAGTCGTGTAGTGAATTAAGGATGTAGTGAATTAAGGTTTCTCCATTATCCGAAGCTGTGGTATGAAATAAGGTCATTTTTAGGCATCTTTGTTTCATTGGTTTCTGCGCCTGCCTGTAATGTCTGACCAGTCAGTCACCAGAGAATCTTCTACCCCTGGTCACTGCTGAAAAACACTCCGTGGTGTCCTACATCGAATAGCTGAGCCAGTCACCCACATCTCTCCTTCATCCCAGCTCTGAAGGGTTGTTTCTGGATACCTTAGATACTTTCTTCACTGCTGGGACAAAACACCTGATCCACACAATTGAAGGAAGCAGACGTTTATTTTGGCTCCCAGTTGTAGAGGTTCCAGTCCACAGTTGGCTGGCTCCAAGACATGGAAAAGGGGCCCTGAAGACAAGAGTTGCTTAGGGCAGGGCAGCAGGAAGCAGCAAGCAGAACTAAGGGGGTAGGAGGGAGATAGATAGACCCTTCCAGGTCACGCCCCCAGTGACTACCTCCTCCAACCAGGCTCCACCTCCCTACATCACAATGTGGTATAAACCTCCAGGTGAGCCAGTCACTTCCCAGAAGCCTCTACAAGGAGCACATGAGGCATTGGGGGGTTGCAGCCGGATAAAAACTATAGCACTGGAGCATGCTGGTATCTACTTTCTTTGCCTTTGGACAGCTTTTCTTCCTCCCTAAAGGATGTTTAAGCCCCGTATGTAAGTGCGTTTCTTCTGGTCCTGCCTAGGTACACACAAATATGCTTTAATACAAACTATGAGGACAAGACAGATAACAGAAGTTTCACTGGAGTTCTAAATATCAGTTTGGTGATTATATGTGTCAGGATTAAGTTTTGAGGTCTTGGAACCAAATCCTACCTAACAAAAATGAGATTTATGGACTCATATCATTTAAAATATAAAGGATGGGACTGCAGGGGAAGAGAACAAGAAGTTGCTAAGAAGCAAGCCCTCCCTGTGAACCAGCACCATGTGTGGGCTGCCACCACCGGGGAAACAGCCAGGTCCCAGCCACTTCCAGTGTATAGGCTGGGAAACAAGAAGAACCAACCCCCCAGGCAACCTGCTGATCCAGAGAAACACAGGCTGCAATGATAGCTACTGAAGTGAAATGCAATTTGATGCTTGTGGTGTGAGATATTTCACTGACTTTGCAGTTCTAGGCCCATAGGTTTGATCATCTATTCAGAGGATAATGGTACACAGTGTGGCATCTATGGGGGAATCTCCTTCTGAAGGTGGTGGCCATTGTTAATTCCCTGTTATCTTGTTTTGAAGTCCTGCATCATTTTCATTGTTTTGTTGAGTTGAGTTTTGTTCTGTTTTGTTTTGTTGATTTTGTTATATTCGATGGCATGGGCAACTATTTCAAAGATAGAAAGTCTGTTAACCATTTTGGAATTACTGTTATTTTGTGTAGAAGTCCTTTGTTGCATTCATTGCTTTGTTTTTATTGGCTGTATTCTGTGCTGTTTTGTTTGATTTTACTATGTCTGATGGATCTTCAGCTATTTTGAAGACAAAAGGAGACATTATGGCAACTATTGTTGATTTTGTATTGTTTTTAAATCCTGTGTTACTTACACTGGTTTGTTTTGATTGGTTTTATTCTATTTTATTTTGCTTGGTTTTATTCTCTTTAAAATAAAATTTAACAAGTATATAAAGGATGATACTAGTTTGAGGCGTCTCTGAGTCCAGGGACTCATGTGCCTGCCATCCTTACCGTTCTGCCCTCCTTAAGCCTGCATTTACAGTTTCTTTCTCCCAGCTTCCTCTTCAGGCAATCTGCCTTCTCAGAGGAGGACTGAAGTACACACTACTCTGACTGAAATTAAGGCCACATGGATCAACTTAACAGTAGATTCCTTAGTAGAATACAAGGCAACAGAAAGTATACAAATTAAAACAAATAGAAGCGTAGAAGATATAGAAGCCAGACAAACAGATGTGGCAGGTAGTGAATACATCTAATTATCATATGTATAATTTGAATGAAAAACAGAGAAAATTCGAAAAAGTGTGTTTGAAGGGATTACAGCTGTGTTCCAAATTGATGAAAGACAAACTCACAGATTCTAGAATCTCAGCAAACCCCAAGGACAGATGCAAAAAGTAAACACCACCAGCGCACACACTTACTGCATCCATATGTACACACTAACACATGTGTACATGTGTGCACACACACCAAACTCAAACTACTGAAAACCAAGAGCAAAGAGAAAACATGTTCAAAGGGGAGAAATATTGGCTTCAAAGAAATAATTTCCTGACTTCGAGTTGACTTCTTAACAGAAGTAAAGTCAAAGACCACACTGAAAGAGTTAGAAAACCACCAGCAGCTTAGAATTCTACATCTAGAGAAAACATCCTTCAGAAATGAAGTGTGTCACAAAGATGTTTTCAATAAATAAAAAGCAAAAGAACTTGTTACAAGAAGGGCTGCACTGAAATAAATATTAAAGAGAATTCCTAAGGAAGAAGGAAATGATCCTAGATAATGTGAGAGGGGTATAAAAGGAAATGTAGGGTGTTGAATAATTATTAACTACCAAAAATTTTATGTAGTTTTAAATATTTATGAACTATTACAAATTGAAATACAAAAACAACTTAAAAGGCAAGGAGAGGTACACGGAATTAAGTCACTTCAAGATTTTAGCACTTTTCAGAGAATAGTAATAGTTTATAAGGTAATATAGCAGGGAAGCACGTTGTATCATCTAAGGTAAGGGCAAAAGGAGGACTGTCTAACCAGTTAACAACAACAACAAAATGTAGTGAAATCAGTAACCAAAAAATAACCACAATTCCCCAGTTGTCTTTAAATTTAAAAATAATTACAAAAATTTGTGGGTCAAGGAAGAAATCATAACACTTTTAAAAATTATCTCCAATCAAATGGTCATGAAAACACAGCATATTGAATTTTCAGAATGCAGCTAGAGCGGTGCTTAGGTACAAATGCGTAGCACTAGATGCAAACAAAGGTGGCTGTGTAGCACAGTTGTAGAGGGCTCACCTAGCATGCACGAGGCCCGGGGTTCAAACACCAAGTATAACCCAAATAATGAAATGGTTCTTTGAAAAGGTCAGTGCAACTGAAAAGCCCCTTGTAAGAGAAGAGGGGAAAAAATAAATCCTATAAGTGGTCAATATCACTGATGAGAAAGGCAATGTTATTGCAGATACTAAATACATTAAATAATAAGAACATTATGAACAAGTTATGTCAATAATTGTGGCACTTTGGATTAAATCAATATATTTTTCTAAAACAAAACCCAAAATTGTTAGAAGGGAAGAATAAACTATCGATGATTACAAGCTTAGGGCCAACTACCTTTAATATAACATGCTAGTTTACTCAATCTGTTGTGAACTTATTTCATAACCTTTTGCTGATTTGCAAGCATTCTTTCCTCTTTTCTACTTCTCATTCTTCACTGAAATGAACCTTTTTTATTTAGGCAATTACAATGGCTTCCTTAATTATATTATTTCTTCTGCTTTAGATCTCTTCCCAATTCCAAATATGTCCCAATATTTATGGTCTCATTAGCCTTTGCGAAGCGCTACTTTAGTGTCGGGTGACTCGTGGGTGCTAAGCTGTGCTCACAGTGCTAAGGTGTGTGTATGCGCTTAAGCCATTCTCTCTTCTTCTCATAGTGGTCCTCAGTGTGTGGTGTAAGGAACCACAGCATGAGAACCACTAGGAAATGTGCTGATGCAGCTTCTCAAGCTTCTGCCCAGACTCCCTGAGTGAGAGTTTCTGAGTGAGACCATTTTAATAAGATCTTCTGGAGATCCCAGGCAAGCCTGGTGCATCTTATACCTTGAATCTCATTGTCCTTCACATAGGAAAACTCTACCTCTTAATCTTTTCCTAAGTGACCTAGATGAAATTGCTGCTTTTTTGCATTTATTATTTGTCACATAATTTGCTACTCATTTGGTTTATTAATATATGTACCTTATTGTATGTTTCTTTTTTTAAAATTTTATTTAAAGAGAAAAAAAAACCCAACCAAATAAAACAGAAAAAGGGTAGCAACAATATAGAATTCCAAAGGGAAAAAAATAATAGAACAACAACAGCAACAAAAAATCCCTCAAAAACAAAAACACTAAGAAATTACCACTTGATAAGTTACATACTGTCATCATTGGAAATAGTTGTTGAAGTTACAAAATTAAAGCATACAAAGTAGACATTCAAACAGTGAGACTGTTAATGGTTCTGCTCAACAATCTAACAAAAGCAGTAATATGGTTATCTATCACACTTAAACATACATGCAGTTATATCCTTTAGAGTACTTTCTTTTCCTCTCTTTTTTACAGCAGGAATTACCCACTTTGGATTTTATTACTCCTACAGTTCTTATTACTTTTTATACTAGAGAATGTGATATTTATAAATATGTTCTTATTTATTTCACTAATGAGGATAGTCTCAAGTTGTCTCCATTTCCCTATGAAGGCCTCAAGTTCATCCTTTTAATAGCTGAGTAATATTCCATTGTGTAAAAATACCACATCTTTTTCATCCACTCTGCAGTTGATGGGCATCTTGGTTGTTTCCAAGATTTAGCTATTACAAATTGTGCTGCTATAAACATGCTTACCTTATGTTTCTAACCAGACTGCATGGGATTGGAGACAAAGAAACAGATTGTACCTGTGTAGATTTTTTTTTAATTTTAAAGAGAATAAAACCTAACAGTATAAAACAGAATAAAGCCAATCAAAACAAAGCAGTGAAAGTGATACAGGACTTCAAAATTGGATAATAGGAAATCAACAATGGCTACCATAATATATCTTGTTATCTTCAAAATAGTTGTCCATACCATCAGACATAGTAAAATCAAATTAAACAAAACAGAATAAAACCAATCAAAACAGAACATTGAATAAAACAAAACAATAAATTGGAACAAAACAAAGCAGTGAGAACAATATCCCCCATAGTTGCTGCATTGCACACTATTATCCTCCCGATAGATGCTCAGACCACCAGCCTTAGGCCTGCAGAGTCAATCAAACAATACAAGCATTTAGTTGTTTTTGAACCTCAGTCACCATCAACTCAGCCTGCCCTCCGAATCAGCTGGTTTCTTATGGAGGTGGGTGGTGCAGTGTTCTTGACTCAACCCATGTGCTGGCAGCTCATGGAAAGGGTGAACTGGCTTCTCTCTTCCTAGGCCCCACTCAGTTTGTGCACCTCATGGGAAGAGTGAATTGGCTTCTTGTTATGCCTTCCAGACCCAGCATGACTTCTGCTGACTCATGGGAAGGGCAAATTTTTAAACAATGCAGATTTCTCTACCAGTTTTTATATGGGTAGTTTGTGTCCCCTGCCCCAGTTTTGTTTCCTTTCTTTTATTTTCTTTTTTACTTTTCTTCTTTTCTTTTCTCTTCTTTTGCAATACTGGAGACTAAACTCAGAGCCTTTAAACTGAGTTGCACTGACAACCTCTGCAAGCCCTCTTCCTTTTTATTTTGAGGCACTATCTTGATAAATCCCTAAGTTGCCTGAATTTGTGATCTTCCTTTCTGAGCCTGCCAGAGTGCCAGGATTCCAGATGTGGGCTGTGTGCCAACTTCAGTCTTTGTGGAATTTGCACTAGATTGGGCTCCATGCTCAGAGTATCACAAGGCCATGACCAGTGTTCAAGTCAGGCTGCATCCTTGACTGGCTGCTCTGGGGAAGATCTGCTCTCACATCCTTTTAGGTTGTTGGTCAAATGCAGTTGCTTCCGGTTGTAGGACTGAAGCCCCTATTTGCTTGTTGGACGTCAGCTGTGGCAACTTTTGCTCCTATAGACTGCCCACCTTATCCATGCTTTCTGTGGCCACCTCTAACAAAGGTGTGCTGATTCCTTTCCATGTTTCCAGTCTGGGACATCTCCATAACACCTCTCTGACTATGAAGCAATGCCTCTGCTCTCAGGGGCTCTCTCAGGTCCATGAGGGTTGTCCAGTGTGGTCTTCCACTTTCAAAGGTTATGATTTTATTTACATTTTCAAGATCCCTTTTGCCATGCAAGTGAGCATATTCAAAGGTCCCAGGAATTAGGGTGTAACATCTTTGGGGGTTCACTCTGCCTACTATATTAGGCAATAGATTTAATGGTCATGTGCCAAAAAAAAAATTTGAAGATGATGAATTCCCTGTTGCATTTGTAACTAAGGTACAGTAAAAAACAAAACAAAACAAAACAAAACAACCAAAATCCAAAAACCAAACTAAACAAAAACTAGAAAATGAAAACCTAATGAATTTTATTAGTAGCCAATAATATTTATCTAGGCCGTATTTAGTGACATGAATAAAAGGAAAATATTTTTGAGATCCTTTAATGATTTTAATGGTGAAAAAAGCCTTAGGTCATAGTCTAAGAAGGAATGCATGAGTCACACCTCTGTAGTTCAGATTGCATGGCCCGTTGTGGCCCTGAGTGTGGTTGGTGGCTTCTGAATGAGGGTGATGATGATGGTGATCATTTTCCCTTTTGAGATCCCTGCCAGTGCCCTTTTCATTGGATTTGTTGAGCAATCATTATTTTTTATCTTAAAGCATTATGAACATAGGTGCCACATTTGGTGAAAATCTGTCTAGGCTTTGCAAGTGATGGTGTAATGGCTAGCAGATGATTTATATAGGTTAGGGTATAAATGCTTCATATGCCAATTATTATGCAGCAGCCATGCTTTGGAAAACATCAGAAGCTCTATCAGAAGCATAAAGTATTATTATCATCAATAACAACAATTATGCTTCATGACCTTCATTGTAAGTGCTGTCAGTTTATTTGTCTATAAAAAAGAAGGGATAGGATGTACAATTGGGTATCTGTTTAATAGGGCTTAATTATTTGTTGTGGGACTTTATAATATATTTAATAAAGTTAATGAGATTCTGATTACTTGTGGCTGCCACTCTCTTTGGCTGGAAACTCTCTTTGATAAGAAGTAAAGCAAGACTGCCAGTTTTCTTATGAGAATTACAGGGTTTGAGGATTAGTCAACTGAGAATTGCTGAGGTCCTCCTCTAATTAATGTCTTCCCACCGATGTTTGCCCTAATCTCCCCTTTTATTACATTTATTACAGTGCTTCGGTGGGATGTCTGTGTGGCAGGGAAGATCTATTAAATAAGGTTACTGTTCGGTTAGTGAAATAGCAATAAAGATCCCAATTCTGTATTTGCTACTTTGTTAATTCTTTTTAATTTAAAGAATCACCTCTAGGCAGGCACAGATTTAAGATGGAAAGAGACCTCGGACTGGGAACCAGGACACACAGTTCTGGCCTCAGACTCAACTTTGCAGTCGTGGCCAGAGCAGACAGCCCCTTTATTCCTTGGAGTTCCAAACTATAGGACATAGAGGGCTTGGTCAAGATGATCTCTAAAATCCCCTCATCCTCAAAACTTAACAACTAAATTAAATGAAATGTCTTGCAGAAATTTATCAGTAGAAATATTTTTGGAGTTTTATTTACTGCCCATGTGGACTTTTGCAAGCATCTCTTAACTAAGCATCTCTTAGTTTTCTTCCTTTGGTTATTTTCATGTTTGAACTCTTCTGTAGTTTGTTGCAATGTTTAGATTCATAACATGCCACTTTAGTTCCTATTAAAAACCCTCCTGTCTGAATTTCATGGCTTTCTGAATCTTAACCTGATCATTTTAGCTACCTTTTCCTTATTGTCTCCACAATCCTCCCCACACCTGTATTTGGGTCCATTTGCTTGCTATCACTGAATCTTTGTGTTTATCCTCCTGTGTGCACCCCTTCTGTCCCTTACCCTTCCCTCCTGTGCCACCCTTTGCCTTCAACTTGAAAACACACGCTGTTAACACCGCCTTCTGAAATTCTAGCTCATTCTTTCAGTCCAGAGCTTTCTGCTTTCTGCTTTCTGCTTTCTTCTTCAATTACTCCCTCTGCCAGCGATCATTTTCCCTCCGAAATCCTGCAGAACTTACTGATATTTATAACTCAGTAATAAACATTTAACACATTTAACACATTTAGCACATTTTCTTTGATGGACATGTTTTGTAGGCACTGTCTTTGGGTGAGGATGAAACAGGAAAAATAAACATGAGTTCTATCCAAATGGACCAGAAAGTCTCCTGGATGAGGAAGATTATACAATTTAGGAAAAATATAGGGAAGAAAAAAAAAATCTTCATTCATTCTACATTTTTACTGAGTCTCAGTCCCTGTACCAAGTTATGATCCTAAAGAAACAGCTTTTATATATAAGTTCATATAAATTCCAACACCTACTTAGAAAGACGGACTTTAGGGTGTATGATGTAAAGACAGTGAAAATTCCAAGGAAAAACTGTGGTCTGAGAAACTTCATTCATCCCATTGTGATACCTCTGGTTGCTAAGATGATGATGATTATATTTTATAGATGGGATGGAAATATTTAGTGAAATACTTTGAGCTACTATGAATATTTCTAAGTTGATTTTTTTGTACAGTGCGTACTGACAGACCTAGGACTCTGACCACTGGGCTCCCTCCCTTGAGGGCTGCATGACTTCGGGAATAGGTGTTGAACTGTAGGTTCAGATAGTTTGTGCTAGAACCCAAATAATGGCTTCATTGTTTACAGCAATAGGAGACAACAAAATCTACTGTGCTATCAAAGTGTCAATGTTCTTACCTACAAGAGGGAATTAGTGACAGGTCTATCTCCTGGTTAACACTGAAGACATACAGCTGTTTTTTTCTTCTTTTTATCAAAATTTAATTTGAATATGGAAGGCTTTTATTGCACATATAAAATGCTTTCGACCTGACACCGAAGTCAGGATCTTTTGATTTTGGGAGAAACAGTTAAAATGGGCTGAGGAGTAGAGGTTACTATTTGGCTCAGAGAAACAAAGCTCAAGGCACCGGTCTGCGGTTAGCTGAGATTCCACATCATGTCCAGTTACACCCAAGCTGCTCTTTACGTCTTGAAGCACGGGTTTTAAGGTGTGTACTCCTTGATCATAGTGTTTGTGTTTCTTTGTTTAATTTTGCTTAGATGATCATCTTTTGATTCTGTTTTAAATGGCGTAGGGTAGATCTATAAAGCATCTTCTTATCAATACCAGAAAGCATAAAGCATCCCAGATGTAGAAGTTAGTGGCAGCTCCTGAATTATAAAAGTAAAGAGAGGCTATAAAATTGAGCATTGCAGGTGGTACACAGGAGGCTAATTGGTGAAAGAAAAAATGAAAGAGAAGATAAGTAGCCCTTAGTCAAATAAATTTTATTGCTTTTCCTTTGTCTTAGACATTTAGGAAAACATCTCACAGCCAAAAGAGTCTTGTACTCTATCACTAATGCTTCATATAACATTAAAAGTGTAGTATAAATTTTACAGCCAAGAGGTAATCAAATCTGAACATTAAACTTACATAAATCTCCTCATTGGAGTAAAGCTACACAAGTTATATGAATAAAATTAATTTTAATTCAAATAAATTAGTTTGAATACTATTTTGTTAAGTTTCAGTTTAGTCCATCTAGTTTTGTTCTTGCTTAATGAAAGCATACTATAGAGGTATTAAAGCAAATTTATAAAGAAAGTAAAAAATAAACATCCCATCATTAGTTCTTAACTCTCTAAAAATGTAACCTGGGAGATTTAAAATGTCATTTTATACCTCAGGCTTTTTCTATGCTCATCCCCTGAGCTTGTGATCATATACAACTGTGGGAAGATTTCAGATGGAAATAAAAGCCAAATGGAGAAAGATGCAGAGAGACAGAGAGAGAGAGAGAGAGAGAGAGAGAGAGAGAGAGAGGAGAGAGGAGAGGAGAGAAGAGAAGAGAAGAGAAGAGAAAGGAAGAAAAAGCTAAAGAAAAAATGAAATATAAAACTAATATGCCTAGCAGAAGGCATTATCAGGTCTACAATAGCAAAGCATCCAAATTGGCCTCTTGATAAAAACTCTGGACCTTTGTTTCTTAGACAATTCAGAATGGATTTCTTAGGCCCAGTTTCTTATTCTGAGGGGCGTTATTTTCTTTTAAAGTGTAAACTCAGTGCCTATAATCTTTGCACTTTGGGAGACTGAAGTGATTACCAAATCAAGCCTAACTTGGGCAACTTGGTAACTTAGTGAGACCATGTCTCAGAAAACAGAAACAAAAGCAAAAAATATAAAAACAAAAAGGGCTGGGGATGGAGTTCAGTGAGAAGACCTTGGATTCACTCCCTAGTACTACCACCAACCACCACCACAACAAAAACGCAAGCGAACATTCAGGAAATTCTCGAGGTGACCTAGAAAAGTATGAGAGACAATTTGCTTAGCACGAAAACCTGAAATATGTGCAGAGTTTTATTTACACAGAATCTTCAGATGTTATAGTTGCTTACATAATATAAAATGTTCATCAAAATAAATAATGGTGGATGTTATTTGATATTATGTGCAATTATTCAAGTGCCAGAGAACAAATATAGAATATCGACATGTCTTCATCATCCTTAGTTCGGACTAAGTATGGATATTGATCTTTGATTATGTGAATTGATTTGAGCACAATAAATCAAATAAATTCTTAGGTTATAAGAGGGCTTTTTGATGTGCAGTTAGCTTTTCTTCTGCTGTAGTTATGTGTTGAAAATAGAAACTGGACTCTGCAAAGTTTCCAGGCTTTTAGATTAAGTGAATGATTTTGTGAAAACGAAGCAATTTGTTTTGTAATTGTATCTCTCAACTTCCTGTTTCAGGGGTGGCCGGATTTACGACCAGCCTGTTAAATGCTTACAATACAGTTTGGACACCTCGATCACACTGTTGCAACTAAGCAACTATTAAAAGTAAGTATCCGATTTATTAGCAGCTATTTCACAAAGATTCCATTTAATAATGTTGGTGTACCCTCTGTAATTCATTTGATTAATAATATTTGATTTGAACCCAAATGATCATTTCTCACATATATGACGGAACTAATGAACTGTGAAAGAAGAACCATTCAGATGGTCACCAATAACTACTGCTTAGTTAATCCTTTAAATAAACTGGAGCTCAGAATGTGTCCCTTTGAAGTCATAAATAATGTATATTTTTCTTTTGACTTTTAATAAGCCAGTAGGGTTCATCTCACAGTCTCCAAACACATATATTTTATTATGGGCCTCTGCAGTTTACTTTAATTAGTGTGTCTGAGTGCTTTGGGAGACTTAGCCCTACTGAAAACAAACAGAGTCTTACCATCTATAAAACATTAGCTCCCTTTGGTTTATCCTGACCCAGCGGGGGCTCAGTGAGAAACACATGGTGTAAGTAAACACTCGTAATTGCATTAGCATTCTCTGGTGGATTGGTAATTCAAGTTCTGCTCCATGCGATTGTAAAAGCAGTTAGAATAGGTTTACCAATCTCATGGACGGCTGGGGATTGCGTCCAATTCCACGTGAACAGAACTTTATGTGACAAATCTTCTGGAAACAGAGGAAGAGAGAAGGAAGCTTGCTGTTAAGCAGAAGCTTAGCATAGGCCATCGAATTCTGCCTTATTTCCGATAGAGTCTCTGTCATTTCTTTTCCCATGTTAATTAACATCAAGGTTGGTTTCAAACTGCCCTTAAGATCCATGAATGAGTGTGCAATGCTATGGCAGACAGCTTGCTGACTGGTTAAATATTGCAGTTTCCAGTATTTATTTTAATATCATTGCATGCAAATATACTTGTCGATAAAATAACCATGCCCTACTAATTGTTGATGGAATGAATGTATTACTTAAAAAATAATTAGTTGCTAACAGATTTGCTTAACACACATTTTTACTTTAATGTTTCTGAATTTATTGTTCTATCTGCTCACAATGATTTCCAGCCATATGTGAGAGAGGATGACAGAAATGTAAAATGTTCCCTAGTTGAAGGAATTCAGTTGATTGGAATTAAAAAAATCGAGGCACATCTGTAAACGCAAATGGTTTGAGTAGTTGAGTGACTTGACCAGTGGAATATTGCTCAATTTACCTATTTTTATATAGTTTACCATGTTTTATGTGTTTTACTGTTTAGGGATTTTCTTAACTTTTGAATTTG
Source organism: Dolichotis patagonum (assembly GCA_004027295.1). NCBI lineage: Eukaryota > Metazoa > Chordata > Mammalia > Rodentia > Caviidae > Dolichotis > Dolichotis patagonum. The sequence goes on from PVJX010005407.1 coordinate 76,096, forward strand.
CTTTTGGCTAATGTTGTCATCATTTTGCCTGTTGGATGTATTTCTGAGGCATTTTAGAAAAAATAAGTCACATCAAAATTTTGATTGAAGCTATTAACTAGTGACATGTGCATGTATGTAGTCTACACTAGCATGCCTATTAAAACATAATCAAAGAAATATAATTTTACATTTGCTAATGGAAATATAAAATAAAAAGAAGCAGGTGAAGTAAATTTTACTAATATAATTTAAAGCAAGATGTCTAAAATATTATCACTTTAACATGTAATCTGTAGAACGAGTTATTAAGACTCATTTTGTAATTTTTTTGTACTAAATCCTTGCAATCCGCTGTGTGTTTTGCACTCACGGCACATTCAGTTTGCATTGGCCGCACCGGAAAGGCTTGATGATCTTGTGCGGCCAGCGGCAGCCATGCTGGGCAGCGAGGTCACACCCTTCCAGTGGGGGAAATAACTGGATGGTTAAAACAACGAACACCAGTGAAACTTTTAAATAACTCATAATCCATATTCTCTAGTTTATATCCAATCCCAGAGGCATTTTCTTTCTGTGACTGAAATCTTTGGTCTGACTTGAAAATTGTAATTTCCCTGTTTTGTTGTGTCCTCTTTCCCCAGACTCTGATGTCATTGAAACTTGCGTTTACTCTTCTAGATTTCGAAAATGACTTGGATGATATGTACACTTAAGAATGCGATGTTGCATATTGATGCCCGTGATGGCAGTTTACGATATTATTCCTATGAAACTTACTTACTTGCCAAGCAGTGACAAGGAGATATATGGGAGAAATTATCTTCCAAGTATGAAAGAGACTCTTTTCCAGCTTATACCATGCTGCTTTTTGCATTGTTTTCATTGGTGAAGTCTGCGATTTAAAGGTGTGTATTGCTTGCTATGGAAACGCGCAAGAAAAATGATGATGCCTTAGAATCTGGCAGTGTTCGCTGAGCAAATGGAAGCAGAGCATTGCAAATTATTTACTGTGTTGACTTTGTAGTTTTTATATAATTCTTACTACTTAAAAAATACTCAAAGTGTCATGTTATATATAGGGGAAAATATCCAACAGTGAGCCTAATTGTTAATAAATAAGTAAGCAAATAGAACAAAAACTTAAAAATTCCTAATCCCTAACTCATGTATGTGTAAACATAGTCTCATCTGGCTGAAGCGGTTCACTTCCTCTGCATTGTATGTGAGCTCAGCAACAGATCACAAACATAGGGATATTTTTGAAAATTTATATTGCTGATGTAAAAAGTCATTTAATATCTATGTATTCTGAAGACAGATTTTAAAATGAAAAGTGTCAGAAAATAAATTTTTAAAAATGTTAACAAAATTGAAGGATGGTTCCAAACACATTATTTAATTTACTGAGCTAACGTTTGGTTAAATACATCTTATTAGATTTTCTGGCAATATTTCTTTGTGGCTATAGTTGATGTCACATTTTTAAAAAGTCAAAATATCATATTTCCTTTGAATTTGCTTGTATAATGTAAATTAAGATACCCATTTAAAATTTTTATATATAGCCGAAATCTATGTGATATATCTATTTTACATAAATTATATAGACTATAGGCATGTTAATAAGAATATATTTCATTCATATTTTCATCACAAACTCTGTATTTTGTATGTGTATTTTTCATATCACGTTATGTATTTTGACTATATTTTAGTTAGAATCTGCCATGAAATTCACTTTATTATTGTATATTGTCTTCACCAATATTTTATTAAGTTTTTGATTTTATATTGAATTCTTGAAATTTTTTTAATTTACCTTAAGCAAAAGTTTACTGATGCAGTTATTCTATAAAAGACTCAATTCTTACACTTAAAACTTGGTAATGAAACAATGCAATGAACAAGGCATTTTTTCTCAAATGTTTAAACTATTAAAATGGGTTATATTATGGAATTACTTCAATTAACATTTTCTCATAAGGCATAGCTACATACATGTGTCACAAGTTTAAAAAGTAGTTTAATTTTGAGGAGATATTTTTCAAATGAAGACAATTTGTAGAATAACCACTATTAGGTTTTTCTGTAATTTATCTAGGCTTCTTGTTTAGGTAGTATAAATATTTGAAACTCTTTAGGAAAATCATTCGCCTGTCAAAACTTTCAAGGCTTGCCCTTTGTCACTAGGTGAGCAGTGTTAATTGCTTGTGTTATGTCCCCAATCTTGTTCCCAGTGATCTTTAGGAAAGGGACCTAGGCTTGTTCTGAAATTGCTCAGCACTTGCCTGCAGCCAGAGCACGCGCACTCCCAGGGCTTTAAGCAAGGTGCCTGCTAGGCACGAAGCACTGCTGAGGAATCAAAACTATGCTTTAATCCAGCCTTAATTTTCCTATCACAAAAGGTGCTACAGAATGACTGCCATTCTCAAAAGAAAGAGGCAAGCACAATTAAAAGCCAGGTCTCTAATCCCCTCTGCCTGGGTTTAGAACCACAGCCAAGAGAGAGAGTGTTTTAACAGGTACAGATGCCTGGAGGGGGTGGGGCGTGCAAACCGACCACCTAGCTGGAGAGATGAAAAGATAATGGGGTTCAGTTGTATCCCTGGCCCACAAACTGCTCCCCCACTGTGGTGGCTGACAGACACTGTTTTGTGACAGGGCGCAGATAAGCACTGCAGCCTATCAAATGCTTCGTTCCCAGCCTGAAGTCCAGTCTCAGCAGTGAAGGTATTTACTTTTAGTGTGGAAGGAAATCTGGGAGAGTGCCTGACGTCTGTGGAGGGCCATCTCCCCATGATTGAAGGGTGAGCCGCTAACCACTAATTAGCCTAATTGACACCAAATTGAAAGGGATGACTCAGCTGTTGCAGAAGAATTGCCTAATGGCAGTGTCCTGTCTCCCCTGCTTGAATGAGAAATGGTTATTAATTGCACCCTGTGGAAAGAGAAACTGCTGCATTATATTAATATTGGGGAAGTAGAGGATTAAGCCCCTTATTAATCTGACTGTACACTTGTCCCACCCTGCGGACTGTCTTGTCATCAGGAGTAGCTGGGTAGTGATTTAAACTCTACTATTGCTACATTGAGGATTTTGCAGGCAGATTCCATTTGCAAGTCAACAGATTGACTAAGGGCACCAATACTACTAAAAAAAAAAAATCTAAATCTGGAGATCAAAACAAAGAAAAAACCTGACACAGAGTTCTCACTAAGTACTTCCTAATGAAGAACGAGTTTCTTGTTTAGTATTAATTTTTGACAAGATGAGTGTTTTTAATTGACAAGTTGAATTTTATTTTTTATTTGAGATCTTAATTTTTAGTCAGTGTGTGACAGTGGGTTGGTGATGTGTCTACAGAAGTAAGAAATCGTAACAATATAGATGTTACAGGTCTGGCAGAGTAAATTGTTTTGAGTTGGGTTTGGCTTTTTGTATTTGACTGATTTCTGAAACCAAAAGAAGGAACGTTTTTTTTTGTTTTTTTTTTTTTTTTTTTGTAATATAACTCCCACTATCCAGGAGTGCTGTAGTTCTCTCTTTCCCTATAAAATGTTGGATTTTATTACTTCTTCAATAGAGGTGAGATCTTGCCTGTGTAGTTTCATAGCTCTATGACTGCAGGGCCTTCTACAGGTGATTGGGGGTTTTGAAATAGTCATATGAGCATCTGGAAGGAAGTTGACCTCTTTAGGATTCTGTTGGAAAATTCGGTACTGAAGGAAGTTACCAAATGTGGAAGAAAAAAAAAAGCACGGTAATAAAAACAGATCTAATCAAGGTTTTTAAAACTTATGTGAAAAAGCCCATCAAGCAAGGTGGAACTTGTTCCTGCTGTAAGTACTATAAATACAAAGTTCACAAAGATCTGGTTTGGTAATTGAGGAATACATACCATTATATTTTCTGGTTTCTAATAATATACAGAGTTCGATTAAATTATGTAAATGTAACCAGTTTTCAAGCTAGCAATAAGATGTGTCCTAAGTGCATTTTTCAATTGTTTGATATCAATATGCATTCAGATTGCAAAATAGTAAATTTGATCTCATACCATTCATTCACTCATTTATATATTAGTTTAGTAAACATTCCCTCAATAAACACTTATAATAGTAAAAGGTACACTTCAGGAGGATTAATGGCAATGTGTCTTTTACTGTAATAAAATTTTAAAATCAAATGTTTACTGTGCATTTTGTTCACATGTTTTATATATATAGCTACCATATAAATCTCTGAATCAAAAGTTAAACTAGCTAATCAAGAACCACTTGCAATGTAATTTCAGTCATTATATTCCCAAAGAAAAGAGTGGGAAATAATAATTGTAATGCAGCTTATAAAATAAAAAAAGATGCCTGTGGTGTTGGAAACACATAAAGCTAGTGAATCGGCCCCTCATCAAACATCTTTATTCTTCACATCACCGTAACAGATCCACATTTATCAAAACACATGAAAATATATGACTGCTGCTCCCTGGATTTCCAATTGGAACGAGATCCCTGGTAGAAATAAGTGGATGGTAATATGTGATTCTTGTGCTAGTGAAGAGAGAAAATGCTGGGGAAATATTGGGAGAGCAGAGAGTAAACAAATCCTATTTGTTGAGGGCAATTCTGGGCCAGGTGCTTTCCTCTCTATGATTTCAGCTGCTTACCTGGCCTCCTAGCATATCACAGGCCCTGCCCCATGAAGCTGGCCTGAAATTTTGGAGCAACAATTACAGCACAGACAACAGCTACTGGAGGTGAGTTTAGAAACAAGCTGATTATCTGGCTGCTGAATTGAGACTATTTCCACAGTCTCCCCCTCTAACAACGGCTTCCCGATTGCATGGTAGCTGAGGATTAGGGACACTTTCTTCTACGGGGCTGTCTATGAAAGATGAGGCAAGGACAGGAGTTCTCGGTTAGCTGGATGGTTTCAAATCAGCCAGAGTAGGGACATTTACCCCAAGGAAACTGGCAAACGATGCAAGTTAAGGCAGGCGGCTCCCGGATCCAGGGAATGCTCCTTAACTGCTGACCAGCCTGCCAAAGGCTGCGGAGTGAGGATCTCAGTGAATCCCGTTGGTATAGCCAGCCACGCTAGGGCCGGCTGAAGCCAGCGGAGTTGGCTGTTGTTAGAGCATAAATCCAAGCCAAACACTCAGTAACCAGGAAACCCAGTTACTACCGTTGCCATATCAGTGACACATAGACAATTGTCAACTTGCGTCACACACAAGTTGTTTGCATAAACGAAAGCCAAACCACAAATAGTTTAGAACTCGTACACAAAACAGTATGTCCCATTGTACATCCTAGCTCCAGTATTCAAAGAACTCTTAAGGTGTTGCTAAAAATTTAAAAGAGCGATATTTTTAAGACACAGAGCAAAAGAAAAAATCAGTAAAACGTATACTATGATTTATAATGCTTTTGTGACAAGTTGTAAAGGGAGTGTATCTGGTAAAATTTCTGAGAACTTTATCATATACATGTATCTGGATTCTTTTCTGGTTACATATAGTAATATATGGTTAATATAATTTATGTTCTTTTTTAGCTTTTCTGATTTAGTAGTTTCCATGTCTCTTACCTGGCATATTATATTAATTTTATTTCCATAATAATTGCTTAGAAGAATGTAAAACTATGCTTGGCTTCTGTATACTTTGGATTGAAGCCATCTACCCCCTCCATAAAAGTTTGGTCTTTTTGGTAGTGTGGCTGTCTTACAATATTGGTAAGTTTGAAAATATTTGAAAGTATTGCAGACTTGTGGTGCTCTTGGCTTCCATTCCCACTATGGCAAAAACAAAGACAAACCAAAAACTTGCAAGTTAGGATATGTTGTATTTGATTACAAACACATTATGTAATTTTATATCTAATACAAACATAGAAAACAAATATCTATATTAACATCAGGAAAATGGCTTAGAGCAAGGAGTAAACTTAATTTTGTGGTGCATATAATGATGTTGTCTGACTTTTTGACATTAAGTATATATTAACTACAAATATTTGCCAGTTTAATTTTTGCAGTGCTCCTTTCACTCATTTCCCTGATGCAGAAAGTGATGCAATGAGAGAGAGAGAGAGAGAGAGAGAGGAGAAAGAGAGAGAGAGAGAGAGAGAAAGAGAGAGAGGAGAGAGACAAACAGACAGACAGGCAGACAGACAGAATAAAGTACATAACAGTTGTTTGCTTGCTTATATCTTTCTAAAGACACAGGCACAAAATTTCTTGTTTTTAAAAATCTAAATCAATGTTTTGTTGCTCTTTTTATTTCGATACCAATAACAGCAATCATATCTATTTCCCAAATGGGGTTTTGGAAAAGGCACTTGTTTATTGCTTTGCTAGTGTTCTGACATTTACATGGAAATTTTTATTAGTCAAGCTTTGAACAGAAGTGTGTTCTCTGGCTGAGGGTTGCTTGCCTTAAAATCTCAATTGCATAGCCAGTGTACCTAACTGGAATGGTTCCCACACTCACGCATTGATTCTTGTCTGGTTTGGAAAACAAAGAAAAATGCAGCTGAAATGGTTTTATTTTCTATAATTCCAGTGGATTATGGGAGTGTTTTTCAATTGTAATATAAAATATTCTAACAATTTGGGCTGCAGTTGAAAAAACAATGAGAACCTCTTCAATAAAGGGAGGAGACTCCAAACCTCAGCATGTGCACCTTTTAAAGAGATGAAAGTAACATTTTAAAGTCTCTGAAAAACAGTTTGAGGTGTGCTGTTACCATCTCACGTCAGCTTTTTTCACTTCAGAGCTATTTCAGCCCCTTTGTGGTATGTTTGGCAATACACTTAAAAGATTACTACTTAAGCTACTAATAATCTGCTTCAAGCAATTTTCTGTCTGTCTGTCCAGCCACCTATTCTCTCCTTGGTTTTCAAAAACACAAAAATGAACAGCATGCAACACAACAACAACCAAAAAGGAAGAAACCATAATCCTCTTTCGAGATCCCCCTGACTTGCAGACAGCCCTGAATTACTAGAAGGCTAATGTACTCTGGGTTCTATTTCAATGCTGGTTTTAAAGCTTTTTTTTGGTGGGGGAGGGTGCAGGCTGGGTGGGAAAGGGTAGGAGAGGAGGTGGTGTGGAGTGATGTTGAAATGTCCGCGACCTCTTTTATGTTTTAATCTGTGCTTTTCAGTGTTTTAATTTAGATGAGGGAAGGCAAATCCCTTCAGAGTTTTGAAGTTTGGTTTTGGTGGATTAACTTGATGGAGCTGTGCTCTCACGAGTCCAGAGGAACATCGAGCCATTCACGCTGCTGTGAGCATAGAGACAATTTACAAAGGAATTAACTTCTCATTGGCTTTGACTTCTTCATTGCTGATCTCCATATTTTTATTTAATACCTCTATTTCTGAGGATATATATATATATATATATATATATATCCTCTCTATCACATATGTATCTATGTCTCTATAGAGATACAGATAGCTCTACAGATACAGATAGAGATAGAGCCAAAAAACATATACACACTGCAGGCAAAGAAAAATAGTAGGATTTTTCTGTTTTCAACAATGGTGTTACCTTTGTATGGAGGACCCTAGAGGATGCTGTATATCTCAGAAAATGCACTACACTGCTGGTCCTTGGAGAAAAAATTGCAAATGCATGTGCAACAATCTCAGAGACCAAGGTTACCCCAGCAGCAGTTCACTGTACTAAATAATGTCTGGAAGCCAATGGCCATCAATATATCTATATCTAATCTGTATCTATATCTACATCTATTTTCCATATATATATTATATAATATACATTATATATTGTACTTGTTGAAATTTATTTACAATAATTTGAAATAAAAAGAAATGTGATATTCACAAACATAAGAATTAGCAAGTACATTCAATTCAATCTGAATATTTTGCATAGGCAAAAATACTTTTTCTATTAATACTAGTATGAACAGTTGCAGCACTAATACTTAAAGTTTTCTGATGCATGTTAAAATATCTATAATATGTCATAAGACATAGCATTTTTCATTACATGTAGGTCACTACTATTTATGGTATATTTATATAATAGTGGTGCCTATTTGTGTATGTGTATTTTTAATGGTCCTAAACATCATGCCCGTGGCAGGTCTTTCCTATTAACCAGTTTACTTCTTCCACTGCAGTAACCACAGAAAATACTATTTTATTGATTATGTTTAATTAATTCAGTGTTGTCTCCATTGGCCACTGTGTCCTTGGGGGAGTTAGGACGGCGCAGCAGTGACCTGAAACTGTGACTACAGGGCTCTTGGGTTCCTTCTTGCTCTTAAATTCCTGTGATCTGTCAGAAGCGAGAACTCAGACTTCAAGTCGGTGTCTTGAGAAGTCTGTAAATGGTCCGTTCCTCTGGGTAGTGCGTTCGTGAGCCTCAGGTGTCCCTGCCCAGCTGGGACTCCGGGTGCTGACCTCCTGCTCTGCACTGCCCCCATGGGGCTCCCTCCGGAGGCCCAGGTTCTCCTGCTGCTCTGCAGTTCCGGACTTGGGTCTGGGATCAAGTCAGTATCTCGAGGAGACCTCTGCTTGCCATGTGCCGCTGGGTGGAAATCAGAGGCATGTCCAGGCTAGAGGGAGCTGAAGTTTGCACAGTTTTGGAACATCCTTTGGTACAAAATTAGGTACCAAAGGAAATATTCAATTAAAATGAGAAAAAAATCTAACGAATGACAAATTTTCATAATTTGACAAATATGGAAAGCATTATAAAATCTAGAAAAATACCATAATTATTTTAATTAACACCACACATTTGTAATATCTCTTTGCTACACATTAACCAGCATATTCTTTTAAAAATTTTTTTTATTTTAAAGAGAATAGAACAAAACAAAACAAAACAGAGCAAAGCAGATCAGAACAAAACAATGCAAGCAACACAGGATTTCAAAACAACAGGAAATCAACAGTGGCTACCATAATTTCTCATTTTCTTCAAAATAGTTATCCATATCGTCACACACAATGAATTCAAACAAGACAAAATAGTATAAAACAGATCAAAACAAAAGGATGAAAGCATTACTGGTCTTCAAATTGAGGCAATAGGAAAATCAACAATCAAACATCATGTCTCCTATTCTCTTCAGAATAGTAGCCAGCATATTCTGATTGTTTCTTCGTATGACCAAAATACTGTAATATTAGTTTCTGTACCAAAAATGAAAAGAGAACTGTCATCTCTGTTGCATAATGGATCACCAATTTATTATTGCACTGCTTGTCATGGGCATTGTGTAATCTTATGGAAATGTTTAGGGTTATGAGAAGCTTTTAGATTTGTGTGCTTTTCTTGTGTAGCAACCTGTCTTAAATCTCTGTGAATTGATGATATTCTTCATCCACACTACCCAGGCCTCTTCCAAAGGAACCGGGAGAATCTTTTGTAGTTTAGGGCCCTGAAGGCTTAGGCATCATTTCTTTGTGGTAAATTCATTTTTTTTTTAAATTTTTTTTTATAATTTTATTTAAAGAGGAAAAAATAAAACAAAATAAAACAGAATAAAGGGTAGCAACCATACAGTATTCCAAGGAAAAAAGGAAAAGTACAACAATAAAACCTAAGAAATTATTACTTGACTAATTACATACTGACTTCTTGGAAATAGTTGTTCAAATTACAAAGTTAAAGCATGTAAAGTAGACATTCAAACAGT